>PVKN010035806.1:0-11560 GCA_004027915.1 Capromys pilorides | reverse complement strand
GAGGCATGCAGACCTCTCCCTCAGCTGCAGACCCTAAGCTTCCGTCCCTCAGGTGCTACTTTTTTGACTGGGGGAAGCAACCTGCCTGTGTGTGCGGCTCACGGCCTCCCTCAGCCTCCCAGTGCACTGAGGTCAGGTCCCTGGGCGAGGGCAGGGCCTCTGTGAGTAGCTGTAAATACTCCAAATAGTTCTCCCTCTGCACACCAGCTGCACTCCGCGGGATGCAGAGGGTGGGTCCTGGAAGCACAGAGAAAGGAGTGGACAGGAGGGTAGAAGGCTAGGTGGGGAGGGGCTTGTAAAGCAGACAAAGAAGGATTTTTTCCTTAGGGAAAAAAAACACACTTTGAAATGTGAGTTATTTACAAAATGACCAGAAGTCTCTGGTCGGTGTTTCACTACAAACTCCCTAGCTATTAGGTGAATTCTAGAAGATTCTTCAGTGTGGTTAACATGGTCATAGGCTCGGTGTGGAGGAAAGGCAACACCAGTCACCTGCACTCACATTCCTCTATGAGCCCCTCTCTGTCTAGTTCTTGGGGTTCAGTCGGAATGATGCTGGGTGTGGTAATGCACACCTTCACTCCCATCTCCAGGAGGGTGAGCCAGGAAGATCACAAGTTCAAGGCCAGCCCGGGCAACTTAGCGAGATCCTGTCTCAAAATAAAAATTATGAAAAGGGATGGAAATGTAGCTCGGACATCTCTGGCTTCAATCCAGTATTTGTAGTACTTGTTTTCAGTGTTAAACCTGATATCCTCTCACTAGAACATTCCTAAAGTGAAGAGCAAGGCCATTTGCCACCAAAAAGCTGCGCATAGAGGGTGGCTGGTGGCTAGAGTCCTTCCCTGAGAAAGCTCAAGCTTCCCACCAACATGAACCCTGAGAGCTCATATCCTGTGAGCAGCCTGGTCACTGGACCCATGAGTGCAAGACCTAATGAGGCACACCTGGGATTCTTGTGTACCTCAGCTTCCAATAAACTGTTCTCAAGAGGGGTCCTGGGCTCTGAGTTATTAGGAAACTGAAGGAGCCTTGGAAGAAGATTCCTTTTACGTAAAGTAATCTCTCACACTAGCTTTGTCCCAATGACCAATGACTTAGCTACTACTTATCTGGGTATACAGTATTATTTGTCATCAAGTATTTGGAAAATATTTCCTATTCAATACCCCATGCCCCTGGAAGAAGCATGCATCATTGTTGCTACAAAAAAAGCAACAAACTGTGAGATTTGGGGAATACTAGGATTCATGACACATGGAGACCTTCAGAGGTGTTCCTGCAGCTGGTCCGTGACCCACAATCCTACAGGATGATGATCTTACAGGTCATGATGAAGAGATCTAGGAAAGCAAGAAGGAAAAGAAAACGGAGAAGGAAAAAGAGCTAGTGAGGGGCTACAGACAAGGAAACTAGCCTAGGAAATTCTAAGGCCTTCTGTCCTGTCCAGGACACTCACCCTCCCACCCCAGTCCTCAGTTCTACCACAAGGGCCACAGGAAGACAGACACAAAGAGCCATAATGTGCTGCTTCAGCCCACCAGATTTGGGGATTTGCTCCAATACCTCTAACTCTTTATCAGCAATGGGGAGATTCAGAGGACTTGAATTATTCCAGCTTCTCTCAACACCTTCATAATGGAAAACGTATCAAAACCAAAGCTTCCATGCAAAACAACTGAGATAAACCTTCTATTCTACTGCTTACTAGTGAGTTGCTTTGTCTCTGTCTCTATTTGCCTCAACCGTAACAAGGGATAATAATATTATTTCTCTTCTAAGTAACTCATTCAATGGCCCAGACACCATCAATTTTAAGGCAAACTCCATTGTCAGAAATAGAAACTATGCAAAATGCCTGTGAGATTGGAGAACTAGTAGCATCCACCTCAGCGTCAACAAGCCAAGGGCTACGTAGAAATCTGCCTGGAGCTTGGCACACTGAAGGGCTTCATGAGTGAGAGCTGTGCTTATTATCATCCTCAGAATAATTAGGAAGGACGTAATTACAACGGTCTGATCATCTGGGCTACCTAGCTGTGAGGAACTTATGCACGGAGCTACTAAACTGTGGAAACACTGGAATGACTCCCCCGGTTGCCTATTTCAGAGGACACTCTAGAATGCCACTAAAGCCAGAACCCAGCTTTCAAAAGAAAGTATCAAATCTAAAGTTGATCCATAGATCCATTTTCTATATGCTGAGCTGACCTAGTGGTCCGTCAGTGATAACCTGTTGAAATATTTTTTGTTTGTTTTCTATGTCATTACAGTTGGCTGTGAAGTATGTAGTTACAAATGGGGTCAGGGTATATAAACTTTCCTAGAGCAGACTTTGCTCATGGTCTTGAGACAGAAATGCTGAGGCATGTCCAGGGCCAGACCATCACTCAGAGGCATGTTCCACATGATTCATCCTTTGTCTTCTCAGATGAGCCCATGAACACTGAATACAGGGTTTGAAAACACAGCCCAGCTGCCAAACGGCCTCTGCTCCCGACTGCTTCATGTTCTGGGGGTCAAACAGGTGACAGAGCAAACCTGAGAATCTTCGTGTCCAAAGCTAGAATCTTAGCTAACCGGGGCTAACAACAGAGTTTTCACCCAGGTCCAGAGTACATCACACATTCCTAAAACAGGGCCCTTTCCAACATGCCTGGAGATGTGGTCTGTGTTAGGGTGTGGCTCAGGCTTTTGAAACAAATCACCTTGCAAGGCCCTTCACCCTAATCTCATAGCTGAAAACCCAGCAGGAAAGTTTCACACTCACACCGAAGACAGCCACATACCAGAGGCTTTGCTGTACTGCAATCCTGCGAGCCAAAATGACTCTTAAGATCGGGTGAGTGTGGACTGCAGGATTTTAGAAAACATCCCGTTCTGACCACAGTGAGAACAAAGATGAAGGTGCTAGTGATTCTGTCCTCGGAGGAGCTCCGTTCCCTTATGCTTCAGACCTAAAATCACCTTTGTTTCCAGATACTGCAGTGGAACCCTGGAAAATAATAAAGGTATTTTGTGAAAAACTCCTTAGTCTGTGGATAAACCCCGAGCACTGACATGTATAGCTGGAGGCTTATTTTTAGATCCTCTGGAGAGTGGATGTGTGTGAGAGAAAGTCAGGGAGGAAGAGCAGAGAGAGAACGGTTTAAATCATAATAACTTCATAAAACAGAGTTTTCTTGTAATATTCTTTGGTAATGTTGAGCTGAAAATAGATTTACAATCAAAATGGGCTTAATCTGATATTAAAGAATTCTCTTAAAATCCCCCAACCAATTGAGATTCTTTTCCCCCTTTGGTTTATTTTGCATTAGCTCCTCCAAGAGGCTGTGGATGTAAAGAAATATATTGACATTAATTAAAGTGAGTTTTATGTTGCTTAGCAGGGGCAGTTTCAGCTCTGAATTATTTACTGCAAATAACCTCTTGGCCAACACGGAAGGTGCCTAGCACCCTGAGGACACGTCTGTCCTAAGGGGACAGGCCACAGCTGAGATGGAGGCATCCGGAAAACAACACGTTGCTGTGCAGATATTCTCACAGTTGATCTGCATTTCTGAGTCCAGATCAAGTGCAAGCAAACGCATTACGGTCTAAATCTTCCCCGAGAGCAGGGCACCTGGACAGGCCCTCTCTGCTGCCCTCCGTTCCTCATTACTCAGAGCTGCACCTTGGAAATGAGCGTGATTTATGGAAAGGCCCCTCTCTGGCTCCAGCATCCTCTTTAAGATAGTAAAAGTACATAATTTTTGCTTGGCGTTTTGTCCTAATGAAGGCCCTTTCATATAAGGGGAGCAAATCCATTTCACAGTACATCCATTACTCCAGTTGATGAGGTCTAATAAAAATTCTTAATTAAAAATAATTGTATTAATGATATCATAATCAGAGCCATAATTCCTATTTTCACATATAAAATCATTTGATTTCGAAACAAATCACCACCCAGTTCTCATTTGGCTTCTCATTGACAACATGAAATGGGGGAGAATATTTTAACGGAAGACCATTGTGCTATAGAACATTTTATTTAAGATCAGCAGCATTTCAGAAAGGCCGAGGTTCAGTGGTCACATGATGGAGCTGCACAGGGCATCTCAGCTCCAGGGACCCAGGTCCTTGGCACTTGCTATATGTCACATATATTTCCTCTTGGATTCCACACTGACTCACCGGGGCTGTCGTGTAACTCCGGATCCCCCCTGTGTCTTCACAGTCAATTATGCCATTGGACACACACAATAAATCACAGTGATTTGGTGAATATGGCCATGGACCCATGGCTAACAAACCTTATCCTCTTCCATGGTGTTTCAGGCTCCTCCTGACGTAGCCCACGTATTTCCTTAGTGGGTAGAGGGGGAGTTTCCTAAGGGAAGCTGTAAAGAGAGAGACTCAACCAGGACTCTCAGTGGCCAAGGTAGCACCTCTTTGGGCCCATAGTGACAACCTAGAGATTAAATGTCCTCTGTGCATTCACACTGAGTTCATAAGAATACTCTCAGTCATATGGATTCGAAGTCACGTGCATGATGCTTTCTCTAGTGGCTTTCAAAGTAAATCATGCCTTCAGATGAGTGCCACACATGATTGATGAATCTGAAAAGTGAGGGGTGAAAAGGAAATGAATGATAAGCTGAATATGCCAGGCAGAGTGCTGAGTTTTGTTTTTTTTTAACTCTAATGATTTCATGTAAATCTGTCTTGACTATAGAGGTTTATGAATAAACTCAGGGCCAAATTCTTAGTCACGCAAAGGTTCTGAGTTTTCCAATTGCATATCTCCCGCTGTCAGAGAGGAATTCTGAGGGATGACTGCTTTATAGCTGCTGGACTCTGAGCACCCCACTAGGCCCTTTATTACCTTTGGCAAATGACAGTGGGGAATGGGTTGCTGTGAATGGCTCTGGAGGCAGTGTTTCACCCCTGAGGATCTGTGGATGGAGTGGTGGGAGGAAACCTAGTGCAGATAAGAGGTCAGCTGAGCTCAGGATCTTGGCAAAGGATCCCAGATTGCAAATGTATCTCTAGCAGTGGAGCTGTGGCCCCAAAGACATGTCCATTTGGAGCCCGTGACCTTGATATTTGGAAGAAGGATCTTCACTAATTGAATTAAGATTGTGAAATGAGCTCTTGCTAGTCCTTTCTTTCTGTATTTCTATTTTCTAGAGGGGGGCTAGCAAGGCATGTGGTGCCAGGGATTGAACCAGGGTCCCCTGCGTTTGCCTAAGCTTGCCTAAGAGGGCATTTTAGACCACTGAGCTATGTCGCCAGCCTGAGCCCTTACTAGTTTTAAGGTAAATCCTAAACTCCTCGTCAGGGGCCCACTTAGGAAGAAAAAAGTTCAGAGAGGAATCCCATGTGTGAACTGGGGCAGACGCTGGTAGGCTAAAAGTAAAGGAACAAGATTGCCATCAGCCACCAGTGGGTAGGGCAGAGGCCTGGAGAAGATTTGCCCTGGGAGATTCCAGAAAGAACCAACCTTTCTTTTACCTTAAATACGTACTTCTGGCTTCCAGTGTCTTACACCAGCAAGTTCATGGTCATTTGTCCTGAGAGGCCCAGCACAGGATTGCAGTTCACATTCTGGCTGCTTCTCCTTCTGTAGAGATTTTAAGCGACTATTTCCTTCTACATATTTTATGACTCATTTCACATATCTGAAGCAGAGCATTCGTTTCAACAGCTTTCTTCTCCTTGGCCAAAGGAGGCTTCTGTGCTCTGTAGGCCTGTTGACACTACACCAGAACTCATGTAGTTTCTGCCTTTCACCTTGTTTGCTGAGCTGAGCCCAAGGCAGGGATTTGGTTGCCTGTGGCTGACTGAGGGAGTGTACCTTGGAGAGGCTGGACAGCAGCAGGGAGGCAAGCAAGGGAAGGGGCTGTTCTGAGCAAGGGTAAGGTCTCTCCTGAAATGTAATCTTGGGCTGGGGACTGATGAGGGTGTAGAAAATGCACTGTATCTTCTTAAACCAGCTGGGCTTTGCACCTCCAAATCTTTCAGTCACTGGGAGTAGAAGCATAAGGTCCCCAAGGTCCTGGGAATTGGGGGAAGGTAAGTTGTAAGCACTGCATGTAGGAATTAGGATCTTGGGTACGTACATGTCCCACCAATTTCAGGCGTACTCACAGGTGAGGGTGTCACACTACTCATAGTTTTGAATCATCTTGGACCTCCCTCATTGTCCCACGATCTTTGGGAATTGCAGTGCCCCAAGGCAAAGGACAAAGTTTGCCTTAATTCCTGTACGCACACGCATCCGGTGCCCTGTGTCAGAATGGCTACAGGCAACATTAAAGTTTTCATTCTTGTTATTTCTCAATAATTGAAAATGAAGTATCCAGGGAACACTATCTCAGCTTGGTTTGTTCACTCATTCACAGAGAACACATCGAGTGTGTGTGGTGTTGGGAGCTGAGAATGCAGTGAAAAATGATGAACATTGTTGTTTTCAAACTCCCTGAGTTCAGGGGCACATGCACAGAGCTAGAGAGAAGTCTAAATTATTTCTTGAATTACCTATTCTATTATTTCAAAAAATATTTTAATATATGCTGATTTATTGCATTTACACTACTACTAGTTTCTCTTATTTTACTATCCTTCCTTTGTAAAGGAAATGCCTCAGGCTTCTAGCCACAATATTCCAAATATTGGTCCCAAAGATCCTAAGAGCCAAGTGTGAAGGTTTCAGATTGGCTATGGTGGTTCCAGAATGTTCTAAGCTGTTTCCTGAGCTCTTATGGCCATTGTCTGGCAAAGACCTAAAGCTGGAGCAATAGTCCATGTTGTGGGTGGGTCCACCGGCCTACATAATCATGCCTCAGTGGCCATCCTGCTCCTTCCCACAAGTTTGCTATAGCTTTTTGGAAGCTATAGCTGATAGCTTGTTTGGAAGGCCATAAGTAATCTGCTTCAGGAAATGCCTGCTCTAGAACCCAGGCCAAACCTGGCTGATGGTTAGACCAGAGAGGCAACCAGAGAGGGATTCTAGAAGAATCCAGAGCCAGGAGCAAGTATTTCATGAGATGCATGGATACATTCTTTGCTCATGAGCCACTCTTGGACACATTTCTAACTCCTCCAGGCTATCCTGGGATCCAGCCAAAGAATCTACTATGACAGAAGTGTGTGTGCCAGGCCTTGTCCATGGGCAGCACCCAAGAAATAGCAGGAATGGGATGCATCAAAGCATAGCTGCAGGCATTCTCGCAATGGGTATGTGGTCAGGGGCAGTGTCAGTGAGGGAAAAGCAAGCACCCCCTGGAGTGAAGACAGCCAGCCTCCTTGCCAGGAGAAATTGTAGATATAAACACAGACTCATGCTAGAATTGGCGCATTTGATGCAGAAAAGCCAAGAGCTCCTCCATCTTATTTATGTTCAATTAGTATTTATTGAATGATTGAATAAATGCAAATTTAAAAAATAAGAATGCTTTAGATCTAGAGTGCTCACATATGTGAGAAGTCTCCCATATTCAAGGCAGAGCTGCTCAAAGGTAACTGATCCCCGAGCTGTTCTACTCATCCACTGGTTCCTCCTTTATTGAAATCATAGTTAAATGTGTGGTTAGAAGGTGTGGCTTTGCTGCGAGAGGTTGGGGCGCTGCTGTGGCTGGGGTAATGCCCTCCCTGCTGCCTCCCTTCATTCTCTCTGCTTTCCGGTTGCTGTCAGTTGAGCGATTTTCCTCTCCCATGCCCTCCCACCATGATGATTCTGCCCCCCAAGCCAGGCAACAGGGAACTGAACCCCTTGAACTGTAAGTCAATTTAAATTTGTCCTTCTTTAAATAGTGAGTATTGGGTATTGTCCAGTCATGGGAAAACTGACTAATAAAACTATCGTTAAAACCTGAAGGGCTTCACCACTTAAAAGATAAACACAAGAATGGCATGCTATTTGGCAAGCACAAAAATGTTTAACAGAGTTCCCGGCAATATTTTTCAGTATGACAAGAAAACACTGATGGTCTGTTACAAGCAAGGCAAGACAATGCAAGGCAAGGCGAGGCACGGCAGGGTGGGACGGGGCGGGGCAAGGCAGGCTACCCAGCAGCAGTGAGCAGATATTTCAGCATAGGGATTTACGAAGCCTATGACAGAGGTCTTGGGCAAGTAGACATGGCTTCTGGTTGAGAACTGGAGCATTAAGAAAGGCCTGCTTGGCTCTTGGTGTTGTTATTATCTATAACTCACCATGGAAAGCTCCCAGACTTAGAGCACTTGGAGAAGCAGCAGAGCTCAAGCGCCTATGTCATGGTACTGGTTCCTTTCCTAATGGCCAGAATGGTGGGAGATGCCTGTATCTCCAGATAAAGGTATAACCCAAGACTGAGCCCCATTTCCCTGAATCTTCTAGAGCTCCATGTAAAGGAATAGACAGGCCAGAGTCGAAGACTGTGGAGTTAGGGTTCCCTGAAACATCACGGAGCTTCTTGTCCTAAAGTCTAGATTGCACATCAAATAAGACATCTGCCCTGACAAAGAGACAGACAGGTGATGCCATATCTAAATGAGCACTCTTCTCCCCTTTCCCAGGCCCCCTTCATTCCCAGGTAAGTGCTCCCTATGTCATTCCCATAGGCAGGAACCTCCTCTGGGGCTCACTCTAAAATTCTTTGAAAAATAACTTTAATATTCTTTCTCAGGTGCTGTTCATGTCTCAGAAAATGGTAAATCATCTGGCTGTAGACATGCTCTCTGGATTTTCCTCTCCAGAGGAAAGAGACTACTGATGCTAGGTCTGTTGCACTAATCTTTGGGTGAGTAAACTGGGCCACAGCTGCCTTCTGAGGTTGAAAGGAAGAAAAGAACACCATGTGCCTCTTGGTGCTAGTGTAGGCAAGGACCGGAGTGGCCCTGGATCTTCTTGGAAGACTGAAGCAAGCAGAGGAGTCCTTCTGTCTATTTGTGTCTGCTCCATTTGGTACATTCCTTTTTCATGGAACTGACAATGACATCTTGGCTGTTGGCACAGGGCATCTTCTATCTCCATAGTTGTATTCACCTGTTAATTCAATCTCTCCATCTTGCCCACCAATGGCTCTGCAGTCTACAGCGCTATGTGAATCCAGTGCTCCTGAACAAGCAGTGAAAACAATGGACTCCTAAGATCACAACCCGTAGTCCTAAAAATCTCCACGTATGAGGCTTGCTGTACGCCTCCCTTGGTACTTCAGTTCAAATGCAGGCTTTCTTCCATGAGATAGACTTCTACATTCTTGAGGACATCAGCTGGGCCTCCATCCTTCCTCACCCAGGACAACCTCCCTCGGATCAACTCGAGCTTGACAAAACATTTTTAAACAAGGAGTGAGAACAGGATCGCAACATGCCTGGACTCTAGATGCACGTCCAAGGTGGCCATGCTTCTCATTGTGGTCCTCTTCTATGTAGGGCGGGGCATCTCAGGTGTGGGTGTGTGCGCAGGCCGGCACAGGACGTGAGGAGCCAGCCTAGCAAGAGCTCAAGAGCTAAGCCAGCAGCCCCTGGTGATTCAGAATACTTTCTCATTCCCTGTGATAAGTTAGAGAGAGACGGTAGGGCAAAGAAGGCTGACACAATGGTGATTTTTCTCTGGATTCCAAGACTGAATTAATTGTGTACACCTTGAGGAAAGCATGGAGGAAACAATAGGCACGCTTCCTTTAAAGTCATCTTATTAAGGGAGAAGCATCCTGGCCTCTCTCTCTCAAAGGGAACCCAGCGCTGCCTTATCAAACACAAGGTGCTGGCTAGATGCAACAGGTTCCTTCCTCCAAAGCTGTGTTCTTACACTCCTCACACCCCCCGTAGGCTTTGAAATCAGTGTTCAAAGTGGACTTTCTGAATTCATGAAAACCCACAGGTCTGTAATCCATCCCTAATGGAAGTCAAACATGACACCGGCAAGATGAAACGCAGTGGCCTCCCCCTCTGTTCACAGTAGGTGTCTGCGGATAATAAATATTTTATTTTACTACAAAAACAAATAACTAAACATACCCCCTGTGTTTGTTCTGAACTCGACAGTAGCTTTTGTGAGTTTACGAGATTTCAAAGCCAAGCGAGGAAACCGGAGTGTCACATCGGTAACTGGGTGCGCTCGCTCAAAAGGAAACCAAAGCTGCTTTCATTCTGTACAAACCATGTATTACAAGGATGCCAGCTAGTGGCTCTCTGCTGAGGGACCTGTTGGCACTGTGCTTCTAGACCCCAGATCTGAGTGGAGAGGAACCACCCCCAAAATAGTCAGACAGCAGAGGCATTTGAAGTTAGCCATCTTCTGAACCTAAGTGGTTCCAATCAATGCCGCGCAACCCAATGTTCACCAGACTCCACCAGCACATGTATTGACTTGGTGCCATGTCCCTCTCACCTTCCAGTTGTCAGGATTCCTCAGAACTGAAGAGAATGAAGCAAGATGTAAGACCACTAATCTCTAGGAGAATTCAAAACCAACTTGGATGAAAAGCATTCAGTTCATAGTTTCTGTCCGCCAGCAGGAATTTTACCACTAAAGTATGTAAGGATTTCAGAAAAGTATTTTTGATATGTCACTTGACAGTCAGTGGCTGAGTGAATAAAGGGGACATACCAGCTGTCCACCTATTGTTTGGATGGCTAAGTTCAGTGATCCTAGATTTGGATGTGAATTGGCTGCCTTAGTGGAAACACCAACAATTCTGGTATATTTGGATTTCTGCCATCTTGCTCTGACAAAAGGACTGAGAGAAGATTTTAATGTGTCCCAGTCACTGGTGTAGCTGTGCCCACTGTTGATTAGATATACTCTGTCCCAGGACCTCAAGGTGGCAATGCCCACCTTAGGCATGGCTACAGGCCACCTTCTGGTAAGGTGGTGGTGTTGTCATGCTATGTACATTTCATCTTATATGGCCAGCTGCACCCTTTCTTGTGGTTGTTCCAAAGCATGGAGTTGTCTGAATTTCCCAGAAGGCCATTGTGATAGACTGTCATCATAGAGTGAGCTTGAAAGGTCAGTTCTACTCCGGGTGGCACATTCTGTGTCAGTGTAGGCAATGCTCTTGGATGAAGTTAACATTTAATTTGCAGAACACAGTGTGAAGAGACTGGCTTCTAGAATGTGGAGGGGCCTCACACAACCAGTTGAAGGCTTGTGTAGAATGAAACAACCACAAGTGAACCAGTTTGGCCATACTCTCTGAAGATTCAGTGGGTAGCTCCTGGAACTGTGGAACCAGATTCCTTACAAGTGTCTTTATCAAACTCACCCCCCACACACACCCCCACACACCTCCTTGCCTTTTTCTAATTCTGGTCTCCATTCCTTCTCCCTGTCCCTCTGGGCCCACGGGTAGCAACAGCTTCGTTATGGAGAACTCTAGTAATATTCCTTGTGGTATCCAGTCACCTAATGTATACCCATGTAATTAGGTCTTTTGTAAATAAACTCTCCTTGAATCATTCTTTGTGAGTGAACCATCTGTTTCCTGCTGGGATTCTGGATGATTCCTGCTTGGGAATGTTTTATTTCTTTTAATGTATGAAGTTTTTTTTTTTAATTGTTTGCTTGTTTTGACTACAGAATAGCTCA
>PVKN010035805.1:0-11562 GCA_004027915.1 Capromys pilorides | reverse complement strand
AGATTTCTCAAAACTTAAGACATTTTGTAAAGTAGTAACCCTCATTAAAAGAAAAAAAAAAAACTTTTGGAAGAAACAGTTACAGTATAAAGATTTTTCCTCTAAAATAAGGGGAATTAAAAAAAAAAACCAAACCCTGAATACTGATGTACCAAGCTGCTATAAAAAGATCTGTTATTTTGGGCTGTGTTGTTGGGGTGACATTTTCAATATTCTAGACACTGTCAGTCTACATTGTTTTTCAATCAGCTTCTAAAGCTTCTTAAAAAAGGTATGTATTTTAAAAAAATGATGTATATGTACTGTTATGGTTTATGTCTAGTTGTTCCCCCAAAGCCTCATGCAATCATGGGGCGGGGACTTCTAGAGTTTGAGCCTTGACTCATGATCCACTGGGATTATGTGTTTTAGTACTGATGGGATTATCAATCTGAGTACGGCTGGAATTATGGGTGTGGCCTAAGGTGCATAGGCTGAGGCAGGAAGCCTGAATGTAATATAAAGAGAGACAAAGAGGCAGACTCACTCTGTTGCTCTCTGCTGCCCTGGTTGGTTGGTTGCCTCTGTCATCGTTTTGTTGCTGTTCCACCGCCATGAACTGCTGGCCTCTGTATTGTGCCGCTCTGCCTTGGATCCAGCCTAATATGGACTGAAACTTCCAGTAACTGTGAGCTAAATAAACCTTTCCTTTCTTCATTTTTGGGTATCCGGTATTTGTCCCAGCAACGAGCGAAGAGTAACTATTAAAAAAGGCAAAGCGAAGCAGAGAGCTGAGAAAATCTGAAAACTTACTCAAATCCCAAGAATTAGTTAGAATATAAGTTTTTCTAGGGTGGAAACTTGGGATTTAGTCATGTTTGAACTTCTAGCACCAAAAACAGCGCCCGGCACTAGTGGGGCCCTTTAGGTGTTGCTGAGGACATTCTGATCACCAAATAAGATATTTCAATGAACTGGTTCAGGGTTTGGAAAATACGGTTTGCAAAGCCTACTCTAGCCCTCCTCTTGTTATTATAAATACTGTTTTACTGGAGGCTGACTACACCTGTCATTTATATGTTTTCTTGGAGTGTTTTGACACTGTATATTAGAGGTAGGAAGTTGCAGTGAGATTGCCTGGGTGCAAGCCTGGAAGCTGTGTACCTGCCAGTGTGTGGGGTTGTGCACCAGAGGGTACACAGCTACAAATCAGCAAAAAATCGCACAAAATCAGTGCAGTTCTGGAGTTGACTGTTTACCCAGTGTTCTGAGGTGGGTGGTGTCCTGGGGAGGCAGTGAGCCACCCAGGGTGGTGTCTTAACTCTTCTGCTTCCACTTCCTGCCTCACTTTGCTGAGCTTTGTACTGAGAACTGGTTGTGTAGGTGGAGGGGAAGCTGCTGCAGTGTGGGATAGCGCAGATGTGTTATATAATCCTTCCATGCAACTCCAGTAATCCCAAAATTCTGCAAACTGAAAGTTTTAGGGGACTGACTCTCTGGGCTGCAAAGCCTGACCTGTGCAGATGACTACAGTCATAGTTCTTCCCAGCCAGTATGAATATTAATGTGTTTTGCTGCAGAAATGTCTGGGAGTTGGATCACAGGGTGCTGCTCCCAGATGCTTCAGGGCTTCAAACCCAATGTGGAACTAATGCAGCATATTATCTTTCCGAAAGCTGCAGCATTCTGAATGCCAAAGCGCATCTGGCCCCAGGGGTTACAGATAAGGCACCTGGGCCTCTAATTGGAGCATGGCGCACTAGCTGGAATTGAGTTAGAAGCAGAGTGTATAACTTTGTGCTGGGGAAGAATGGTCCTGTGGAGGTGGGGAACTGAGGTATGCAGCTTTCATGGGCCTGTGAGCATACATCAGGGACTCAGGTGGTTTGGAGAGAACAGAGAAAAATGTATTTTCCTAGGATCGACTCTATCTGAGGCCCTTTCATCCACTTCTAAACAAAGCTGTGGCATTGTTATGTATGTTGTGTTGTTGATGTGTGGTTAAGAACACACACATATGTTGATTTAAAAGATTTGGTACTATGTACATCCGGCATCCACAGGGAGTTTTGAGTTAGGATGCACTGTAGTATTCTGATGTTATAGAAATTCCCCTAAATTTTTGGTCTGATGGAATTTGGCCACAGACCAATGGATGATAGGAAGCTTCCACTGCTTGCTTTGATCTTGCTAGCTGAGAGGTCTGCACAGCTCTATGCTGAACGGGGAGGACAGGTCATGTGTCTGATTTGAGCTGCAAGAGAGGCCAGGACAGAGACCCTGGCATGTTCAGTCATGGCTGGTGCGTGGGCCCAGTCTTTATTCCACCTCCACAAAAGATGGGCACTTGCCAAATGCTAAAAGAGGTTAACTAACTTGCAGGAAATGCAAGATGAATGACGACTCTATCACTGCGTTGAAGACAGAGACTGATGTAAAAAACAAAGTGGAATTAAAAAGACCACTGAAATCATGGAAATTCCTAAATGGTTGATCACTTTTTTCATTTTCTTCCTGTGAATGTCAATCTTTGCATTTTTCTCTTCTTCCTTGGGATTAAAGTATGCTTTTAAAAGCTAGTCATCTTTTTATGCACTAAGCGAATGACTTCATTGACTTGAAAGAACATTCCACCGATTGCATTTAATTGCTTCCCCCTTTAAATCACAAGTGCTTATATCCAGGTCTGGATCTGGGCCAAATTAAGTGATTATATGTTGTTGCCTCCATACTATCTTCTAATTTCTTCAAAGTAAATCAACTGTTCTTGTCCCCTTCTAAAAGTAATGGCTAATCATTAAGGGTAGCACATGCCATGGGCTCTATGGGCTATGGGCCCACTGGGCACAGGTGGATTTTCACCACTACTGCCTTAGGAGTTGGATAAAAATGACTAAAGTGTAGAAAAAGATAAGGGAGATGGTTGCCAGGCTGACAAAAAGAATGGAAACCAGTGCTGAATTGCTTTCTTCTTCTTTGGCTTTGATCTGTTAGAGTATGGAGAGAGATTGGCTGCACACCTAGGCTGTGTTTGGCCTTGGTGCTGTACAAGTTTGCTACCTGTACAGCTGGTACCATGAGGGCAATCCTCAGAGTGTGGGGAAGGAGTGGGCTGCAGATCAAGCAAAGATCCAGAGACAGGAAGGAAAAAGATAAATGGCTACAATAATGGCATCACAGGTGCTCGAAGAACTTTGTTTGACTCATGCCAGTTTTCATAGCTTCTGGAGAACGAGCTTGTTGTGAAATAAAGATCTTTGAGAAGTTCAGTTTCTTGGGCACTTTGCAAAGCAGAGAATGCACCAGTTGTGGTACCATATGTGTAATCCCAGCACCCTGGGAGGCTGAGGTAGGAAGACCACAAGTGTGAGCCCACTCTGGACATTTAACAACTTAATGAGTCCAGGTCCCAAAATAAAAAAGGTTGGGGGTGTAGATCAGTGGAAAAGCTCTGGGATCAATCCCTAGTACTAGAAAAAGTAAAGAATACAAGTGGCACCGTGAACTAGATCTAGTTAGGATAAATTGCCCAGACATGAAGAAGAATTAACTGTGAAGATGTGATGGGGTGGGATGCAGGATTTGGCATTTGTCATCTGCTCAAATATCAAAGTAACAATGATTTCAAATGACTTGACGGACCATCTCCAGGAAAGTGCCAACAGGTCATGTGCTTCCTAGTGCCAGTGTTTGACCCTTGGTGTCCTAGTTCAGGTGGCACAAAGAGGAGTTGGCAGCAGCAACGGGAATGAGATGGGGCAGCAGGGCTTGCGAGGTGGGTGTGCTTAGGAGCCTGCTGACTTTCTCCAATACTTAGATGTAAGGACTTTGATCCATGGAGGAAAAGTGAGCAAAGAATCTATGAAGATTTTGTAAGAATAAGAAGAAAAATCAAGCTCCCCACTTGCTGAGGTGTCACTTGTATTCTTTGTTTCTGGCACTCCACTCAGGACTCTGGCACCTTCTGTGAATATCCTGCCCCTCCCCCTCCCCCTCTAGCCAGTGTGCTTTTATTTCTAGTTGTAGAGGTCTGAAGGCCACTCAAATCCATGTGTCTGGAAAAATTTCCCCATGAAAATTCCTGCACGATTACCTAGCACCTTTGGAATTTATATCTTCAGCTATGGTCTTAGCCCCAGACCTGATTTCCACCAATTCCTGGACATTTCTACTTGGGATGCCCTTGTCTCAAAATCAGAGTGTCCCAAGCAATGACCACAAGCTTCCCCAGCTTTTTTTTTTTTTGATAGTACCCATCTCAGGGGAACCATTGATCTCAGAGGTGGGGCTTTGAGACCTGTTTCAGTCTGTCTTCTGTTGCTCTAACCTAGTGCCACAGACTGGGTGAACCGTAAAGCAAAGAGGTTTACTTTGCCTCATGGTTCTGGTCCCAAATCAACTGGTCACATCTCATGGCAGCCTTCTTGCTGGCAGAGTCCCAGGGACACAGGGCATAGGAGAGACTGATCCCATGAGGCTGGTATAGCAGAGTCCTTCTCTAAACAGCTCCTTATGCCATTGGGCCATGAACCACATGAATTCCTGAGGGCAGAGACCCAGTCACCTCCTGAAAATCCCACCTGCTTCTACCCCTTGATACCCTAACATGATGGTCAGATTTCAATAGCGGGCTCAGAGGGGACATGCCATATTCAAACCACTTAGCTTCCTTTCCCCATCTGTTGACTTTGGCATCCAATCCTCTAAGAAATTTCTGTCTTTCAAATTTGTTTTGGATTTATCTTTTCCTTTAAAAAACTTTTCGATTGAGGTAGACACATTGAACACAGTAAAATGGTAAGCAAGGATACATTGTGTATGTTTTTTTTTTGTGTGTAAAACAACCTACCATTAAATAATTCAGAACATGCCCATGATCCAGGAAGTACCTCCCATTGGCCCCACCCCATCCACACCTGTCCAGCAGGTGACTGTAGGTAATATCACCGAGGGTTATGAAATCTGAAATTTCACGTGAATGAAACCATACCCTACATACTAGTCTGTGTCTGGCACACTATGTACCATTTATTTTTGGCCAACCAGATTTCTTTTTGGTTGTTTTCTGGAATTTCGTTGTGTAACATGCCACAATCTCTTGATGCATTTAATGTTTGATGGACACCTGGGTGGCTTCAGGTTTGGGACTGTTCTGAGTGCAGTTGGGGTACTTTACATGGACAAATGCACTCAGCTCCATAAGGGTGGGATGACTGAATAGACCTAGGTTTTGTACATAAGCTTTTCACTCATTGGGGTGACAAAGTGTAATATAGGCAGGTCCAGACCAGTGAAAGAATAACTTCTTACCTATGTTCCATTTATGATTTAGATGGAAAATGGCTCTAGAAAGCCCCATGTATTTGGGCAGGTGGTGGGGCCTGGAGCACTAGGTCATGGGTGAATTCATCCATCAAACCATTTGCTGCTGAATTCACTGTTAGAAGTACAAGCGTATATTTTCACTATTAGCTCTCCTTTTCTCTCTGCCTCCTGGCTGCCATGGAGGGGCAGCTGTCTTCCACCAGGCCCTTCCACTGTGCTGTTTCTTCTTTGGAGCTGGTTGACCATGGACTGAACCCACTGGGAATGTGAGCCAAGTAAGCCTCTCTTGTAAGTTGTCAGGTATTTTGTCCCAGCCATGGGGAAGTGACTACTACACTAAGAGAGGGAAGCACTCCCCGACATGCATGGCCATACAGGAAGTCCTTAGCTTTGTCGGGAGGCTGAGGAGGAGTCAGGGAGACCCAAACCCTGAGCTGTGTGAGTTCCCTTGCAAAAGGAGAGGCCAGACAGGGCAATCACTCAGGATGGGATGGCTTGAAAAAGCCTGTTGCTCTGGGTTTTATAGTAGGCTTGTGGCTCTGGGAGATTGGGGCAGGGGGATATTGGCTTGTGCATGAGAGTCAGATGGAGGAGGCAGTTGGCTTGCAAGTGACAGGACATGGCTGAGTGTTTGTTCCTGACCCAGGAATTCTTGCTGAGACCAGCAAAACTTTAAGATGTCAAAACAGATAAGGTATGGAAAATAAAAACAGGATTTATACAGCATACGTTTAGCTTTTGTAGCTACTGATGAAGAGTTTACCAAAGTGATTACACTAGTTTTTCATGTTTCCCAGCCATGAAAGAAAGCTGCATTTGCTCTTCTTGCTTGTCAACAGCTGGGCAAGGTATCACCAGCCCCACCTTTTAAGTTTCAGTCATTTTGGTGGGTAGACAGCTGTACCTCATCCACTGAATGTACTTTATTAGCTGATTGAATATTTGGATATCCTCTTGTCTTGGTTGCTTTTCTTTCACTGTTGGGACAAAATACCTGACACCCAAAATTAAAGAAGGAAATGCTTATTTAGCTCACAATTAGTGGAAGTTTCAGACCAGGCTCAGCTGGCTCCAAGGTAGAGTGGTACATGGCAGAGGGCAACAGTTCATGGTGGAAGAAAACAGCAAAACAACAAGAGCAAAAGGGAGGAGCAGCGGAGAGCAAGCCTCTCTCCTGTTCTTATATTGCATGCAGGCTACCTGACCCCAGTAGGTGTAGTACTCACACCTATAATCCCAGCATTGGAGTATGGATTAATCAAAAACTCTGGAAGCCTGCACTATGACTGCATGAGGCCTTGGACGGTGGCATCTAGACACCAGCCATAACACCGCTGTTGTGAAATGATTGTTCAAATCTATTGCCCATATTTTATTTGAATTTTCCTTTCTTTCTTCATCCAAGTGTGAGTCCTTTTTCATAGATGTACATTATAAGCATTTCATTTTTGTCATTAGATTGCTGTTTCTGGTCCCTAATGAAAACAGCCCCCTGTCCATACTGGGGGCTGAACCAGTATGTACCTAGCTGGGGTGTACACCCAGCTGGGCTTGAATTTTCCATCCTCCTGCCCCAGGTAGCTGGGGTTGTAGAAATGCACCACCATGCCTAGTTTGGACAGAGTTTTTGGTTTGAAGAGTAATTTTTGAGTACCGTATGTGTCTCTGTGGTGAGTCCTTTATGCGTCCATGCTAAGCATCTTGTGATGGTTAAATTTGCTCCTCAATTTGACTGGGTTATGAGATTCCTGAAGTGGTGAGTGGATTATGGGGTTGACAGATCCACCAGGGCACAAATCCACTGATGTCATAACTAAACATGCCCTTGGGCGGTGGCTCAGGTGGATGAAGTGGGTCATGGGGTTGCCTTTCTCAGGCAGAACTCTTCCTGGGGGTGCTGTTCCCCTGCCCTATCTCCCTGCTACTATAGTCTGAACAGTTTGGCTCCACTGCAGCCTTCCACTGTGATGTTCCTGGCTTGCACTCAGCTGACCATGGACTGCATCCTCAGAAGCCATGGGCAAGAATGATCCCTTTCTCCTGTAAGTTATAGAAGTTGTGTATCTCATCCCAATGATGAAAAGCTGAGCAACACGCACTTCTGCATAACTTAGCATCCTAGAAAAGATGTGCTAGGCTTTATTCTGGAAGCTTTCTAGTTTTGCCTTTTGCATTCAGATCCATTGATGTGATCCCTGCCTCAGATAAGTCAGTTTCTTGGCATGGAATAAGATATGTGCCAGGAGTCAGGGTTTTTCTGAGTGGCTAGTCAGTGGTGCCAGAAGCACTTACGAAAGAGTGTTCTTTCCTACTGGATTGTTGTGGAGCTGAGAGTAACGGGGGCATTTGTGTACAGATCCCTCTTGTGCAAAGAGCATAGATTTCATGGCTCTGACATTAGTGTGAGTTTACATTCACATCTTGTCTATTCAGCCAATCTTGTTTTTCACAATCTTGCAAAATAGACTGTCTTTTAGCAAGGCCAGTGGCCCCATCTTTGTTTATTTAAATGTCATTTATTTTTGTTTTTAGAACTCAAAAGGAAAAAGTTATCCAACTGCTCAAATATAAAAAGGTTGATAAGACTGGCTTCAGGCTGAGGGGAGGGGAAAGAAGAGAAGGCACTGAGGCACTCTGTCCTGTCACATCATGACGTGCTCCTCCTGTATGTATTTGTTATGTGCCTACTGTGCACTACAATCTGTGTAAAGTGTAGTGATACCACGGTCGGCAATAACAACTAAAAAAATAAAAATTTTTTTAAAAAGTCCAGGTATGGCCTGTGATTTCAGCAGTGTGCGAGGCTGAGGCATGAGGATCTCAAGTCTGAACCCAGCCTGGGGAACTCGGCAGTCTAACAAGACCCAGTCTAAAATAAATAAATAAATAAATAAATAAATAAATAAATAGGACTGTGGAGATAGCTTAGTGATCTAAGTGTCTGCCTAGGCAAGCACAAGGACCCAGGTTTGATCCCCAGTACCACATGTCATGCCTGCCCCGGGCACATCAAGTAGACCTCCAAGACTGGGCATGGTGGCACAGGCCTGTAATCTCAGTGCTGGGGAGTCTGAGAGAGAAGGATCACTATGAGTCCGAGCTCCATAGTGAATCTCTGTACCAAATACATTAATTTTTTTTTAAATAGTGCGGGGAATGTGGCTCATACAAAAGCACTGGGTTCAATCTGTTAATACAAAACAACCAAATACAGCTTGTTTTGTCCCATATGAAGCAGAGGACAGATAAAAGGGGTTGTAAACCGCAAATAAATTGTACTGTTCTAGACTGTGAGTGGGGTTTAGGAGGAGTCAGAAGCCACAAAGGAGACCAACAAAAGGGAGACTCCTTATATCTATCTGTGGTCTTGGAGGACTTCTCCAGGGAAGCCCTGGAGAACAAGAGGCAGCTGAGCCGAGGCAGGGTGGTTGCGAGCAGGGAACAAGGCAGCTGTGAGGGTCTTGGGGCAGGTTGCCCCTGGAGGTGTTCTGAAAACCAAAAGGAACACACAGAGCTGTAGAGACGTATCTGAAGTAATGGATTTCTCTAGAATGAGTTTATTCTGAGGCGGTAGGATTCTTGAACATACAGATTGTGCCTGGTCATGTTTTGCGTTGCCCAAACAACTTGCTAGGAAAAACAGAGAGCAGTAATTAGAGACGGGGACCCTCAACACCTTAGCAGGAGTTTAAGGTGCCTGCCCAGAAGCTGAAAAGCCTACCTTCAGCTTGTTCTTCAGGTGAATCAGTTTTCTTGTTTCAGTGTTGGGAGAAGGAAAAAAAAAACCCTCAAATTAATAATTCCATAAGGGTGCACCCCAGACCTTTCGTTTAAAGGTTTAACATTGCCTGTTTGTAGCTTCTTCATTTATTTATGAGGTTCACATGCTCAGAGTTACCTGAAATCCTATCAGGAGCATGGTAAGACATGTATAGATGAGTAAATAATTACAGTGGGGATGTCTGCCGATCTTGGGGTCAGTGAAAATAAAGCATCAGCTTTTATGGGCTGTGCGCTCCACTATCTGCCGATGATTGTGGTATTGGTAACCAGGGCAGCCGTGGAGAATCAGGAGGCTCCGAAGCACCGTGCTTACCCTGCGGGGGCAGTCATAGGGTTAGTACTGCTGCAGGGTGCTGAGTGGACTGATAGAAGAGGCATGGTTGAAAAGTGCCACATGTGTTTAAATAAAGAGATCTATTATGGCAAAAGACACATTGGCATTAACAGACACCTCCCATCCTGCACACTTCAAACACACTTATCCCGTTATTTTTGCCACTTTCCGAAGCCGTTCTGCAAATCCTGTTTCATGAGTGTCTTTAGTTGTGCAGTGGTGCCTGTGATAATGCGTTGCATGAATTAAAAGTGATTTCCTTTCATGACTGATTTGACTTGGGTAGGGGGATAACCAGAAGTCACAAGGTACAGAATGGGTCGGTAAGGAGGACGGGTACTCTGTGATGGTTTTACAAGGCTGCTTTTCTGTAGGACAGCACTGGGCAGCAGCATTCGCTGTATTGTTTAAAAAAATTATTTATTTATTTATTTATTCATTCATTACAGAATCTAGCTACGCAGCTCAGACTCACAGTAATCCTCTCCTCTCAGCCTTTGGGGCTGGCATAGCATGCCTGGGGCAGTGCCAGGGCGTTACTTGGTACTGGGGATTAGTGCTTAGACTGCCAATCTGTCTCTCCAACCCTAACTGTATTCTTGATCAACCCTTGCAAAGACCCTCTTGAAGGAGGATTTCCAGAACTGCTTTAGGAAGTGGCAAGAGTGATGGGACAATTGTGTTTGAAGGGAGAGACAGTATTTTGAGAAGGATTCATAGCAACGTGTCTTTTGTGGCAAGAAGCTTTCTAACTTAAACGGAGTGCCTGTCCATTACCCTGGTACGCAGTAGCCTGAGATGGATTGTGGGTTAGGGGGTGTAGGACCCACGGGCACACACGCCTGCTTCAGTCAGTACTCTCTCATTCTCGGCCTTGTGACCCTAGGAGTTGTCAGTTTCTTCATCACTGGAGGACTCTGGGTACTCACAGTGGGACTTCGTAGTGCAGGGGGGCCACTGGGCTAAATCCAGCCCACCGCCTGCTTCTGCAGAGCCCAGGACCTAAGGGTGTCTTAAACATTTTTAAATGGTGGAAAAAAGTGATGTTTCGTGACATGTGAGAATTGTATGAAATTTGAATTTTGCTCTCCGTGAGCAAGGTCGTGCTGGGGCCTGGCTGCGTGCCGACGCTGACGTACTTCCTGGAGCTGCTGCTCCGTGCTGGGAGGCTGTGACAGCAGAGCTGCAGATATTCACTGTCTGGTCCGTTACAGAAGTTTGCCAGATAAAGATAAGGCCTGGGATAAGTTCCTGGGACAAGGCCAGGAAAGAGCTTGTGATGATAGCTGGCCATGTCAGTTATTACAATGATATATTAATAAAAATACGCATGACCATATGAGTCATTAAGAAAATAAAGGCCACCTTCCTTGTTAAGTCTTTTCATTCTTATTATTGCTTTTCTCTGCGGAAAGGAGAGGGACTTGCCAAGCCTCGGATAGGGCCGAATTCTCACTGTTATAAAGAAGGGCTTAGGAGCCAGTTTTTCGGGGATAGGTAGGTGGGTGTTGTGCTAGGGTCTCAACCCAGGGCCTTTGCATTGAGCTATAGCCTCAGTTCTTTCCTTAGTTCTTTTTAAATTTTGAGCCAGGGTCTTCTAAGTTGCTGTATTACTTGAACTTACAATCTTTCTGCCTCAGCCTCCTACAGAGCTGGATTATAGGCGTGCTCTGCCATACCTGGCTCAGGAGTCAGATTATTAGAGTTTAGGAAAATTTAACAAGAGCAATGTATCGATGCGCTGTGGAACAAATGAGATGTGTGTGTGTGTGTGTGTGTGTGCGCGTGTGTATGTGTGTGTGTGTTTACCTGTGTGTGTGAGAGCATGCATGTGTGCATGCATGTGCGTGCACGTGTGCCTGTGTGTGCACACGCACTTCTGTCCACAGGGCTGGTCTGGTGCCCCGTGGCCATGCCCCTTCTTCCTGTCCCCCCAGCTGTGCACGCAATAGTTGTTTACTCCCCTGCCTGCAGCCTTTTCTTCCTTGGTGTCTCACTGCCCTGCTCTCCCTCCTCCCTGACAAAGAACCCCAGCTCTTCCTGCTTTTCTTACCTTTCAGGGTGTGCTATCCAGAGCTGAGTTAGTGGGGTGCCCTTACATCCACTTGGGGTCCTGTGTCCTTTTGTCCAGTGGCTCCTGG
>PVKN010035804.1:0-11549 GCA_004027915.1 Capromys pilorides | reverse complement strand
AGCACCACTGGTCAGAGGCCCATGGGGCCCGGGGGCAGGGAGAGTCAGGTGAGATGGGTGCAGCTGGGAAGAGGGAGTGGAATGAGTCAGGGTGCAGGTGAGGGTCTACAAGTAAGTTGGGGTAGCAAGTGGGGGGGCATTGTTTGGGGCAACAGGGTGCAAGTCTATATACACCCTCGTAACCCCTGCAGTCTGGCAGGCTGAGGTAGGAAGATTGCAAGTCTGGGCCCGGCTTGGGCCAGGAGGAGCCCACAGCTGGAGTCGGGGTCTGGGTGCAGCCCCGGGAGCAGGAGAGGCGGGGATGCCAGGCACTCACTCTCAGAGCCGCGCACGCAGACGCCGTGCATGAAGGCCAGGTGTGCGTGGGACACCTGGCTCATGAGGCTGGCTGTCTCGTAGAAGGCCTGTGGGGACAGCGGGTCGGCCAGCTGTGTCTCCCGCCGCCCCACGCCAGCCAAGCTCGCCCCCGCCCTCCCGTACGCACCAGTGTGATGCCATGGTGGCCTGGGTCCAGCACCTTCAGCACCACACGCAGCTTCTGCCCGCGGCTCCCACTGGACGCCCCAGGGTCCGCCCCATCCTCTTTGTCCTCCTCAGGCGTCTCCACTCGCAGGTAACCCTCATACACGTTGGTCCTCGTGCCCTGGCCTAGGTGTGAGAGCTGCGGGAAACAGCACAGAACCTGACTGTAATGACAGGCATGGTGGCACACAGCTACAGTCCCACACTCGGAAAGCTGAGGCAAGAGGATCACTGTGAACCGGGGCCAGCCTGGGCTCCACAGTGAGTTCAAGATCAGCCGGAACTGCATAGTGGAAACCCTGCCTCAAGAAGACAGGGAAAAATAAAAAATAATAATAAAAAAAAAACCAGAATCGTGATGCCAGCTGAACCCCAGCCACCATGTCCCCAGGAGCTCTTAAGTTCTGTCCCCCACTGCCCTGCCCCTACCTGGGTGATGTGGTCCTGCTGGACCCTGTGGAAGCTGAGCTGGCTGAGGTTGAGCTGTGGGGTACTAGCCTGAGGCCCCCGCTTGATGATGAGGTTGGAGATTTCTGGGGACAGAAGCCAGGTGGCTGAGTCACCGACCTGGGGGATAGGGACGCTACCCCTGCGCCCCAGCTGCGCCCCCTCTCACCTCCGGGCCGCGGCAGGCAGCACTGGCGCAGAGAGAAGCAGTCGTCCCCAGCCCGCAGGGAGCAGCCCTGCAGGGCGACCCGCAGGTCCCGCACACTGGCGAAGGGGCGGTCCCAGCCCTCCAGCACGAAGCCCCCCGCCTGCCGCTCGATGGGGAACTTTCGGAGGCGCACACTCCTGGCACCGCCGCCTTGGCAGCCGCCGGGGGTCTGGGGGCAGGGGGCACAGTGAGCCGGGCCCTGGGCAGGACGCGACCCTGGCCCAGCCCGGCCCAGCCCAGCCCGTGACCGCAGCCTCAGGCTCACCGGCTCACGCTGGGCCACCGTGAGGATGAGGCGGTCGAGGTGGCTGGTGCTCCAGTGCACGAGGAAGAGCCCATCTTCCGGCCGCAGCTTGGCGCACACAAAGGGCTCCCTGGGAGGTGATGGGGCACCCTCAGGCCGCCAGGCGCACCCACCCAGCAAGGGTGACCCGAGACTGCCAGAGGCACCCAGAACACCTGGGAGGACAGTCACCCCTGGGGACATCAGACACAGCGACCAACATGGTGACATACACAAAAAGAAAATAGTCACCCATGCTGGACGGGCTAGCACCCAGCCACAATGAGCACACGCAGGGGACCGTTCACAGCCACTCTACCACACACCCAAAGCTGAGTGATCCACACACCCAAAAGACCCCCAAGCGTGACACAGAGCTGTCTGTCACTTTTTCACTGCTAGGCGTGGAACCTACAGCCTCTGTAGACTGCACAATGTCCCCCTCTTTTTGCATATTTATTTTGAGATAATCAGGTCTAAGTTGCCCAGGCTGGGCCTGACCTCGACCCTCCTGCCTCAGCCTCCCAAGTGCTGGGATGACAGCAGTGTGGCCAACCCAGCAAGGCCCAAGGATCACGAAAGGGTTGGTGCCCAGCTTGACACTATTGGAAGGTGACAGAAACCTTGAGGTAACACAAATAACTGGCTGGAAGACAGCAGCACGTAGTACAACGAATACTATGAAATTCATGTTACTTAGTTAAGTGGAGCTCTGTATCAGCTGTAATTTCTCTGTTTTAATTCTAATTTGTAAACTGGGCATGGTGGCGCATGCCTATAATCCCAGCACTTGGGAGGCTGAGGCAGGAGGATCAGTGAGAGTTCGAGACCAGCCTGGGCTACAAAAGTGAGCTCAAGGCCAGCCTGAACTGCATAGGGAGACCCTGCCTCAAAAAGATAAAAAAAAAAAACTATAATTCTAATTTGTATTTCTTGAAAAATAAAAAAAGAAGCTTTGAGACATGGGTCCTATGAGAGGCTTTTAGGCCACTGAGCACGGCCGTGGAAGGGCCGGCGAGACCCCTCCAAGGGGGCTTTCTGCCACTGACAGTGAACCAAAATCTCCAAAGCCGGGAGCTGACGGTGGAGGCTCAACTTGTCATCCCAGTACTCAGGAGGCTGAGACAGGAAAACTGCTGGGAGTTTGAGGCCAGCCCGGGCTACATAGCGAGACCCTGTCTCAAAACAAAAACAAAACAAACAAAGCCACAGACAAGCAGGAAGACACAGAGAGCTCAGAGTCTTGGTCTTGTGGCGCCCGCCTGTCTCCTACGTTCCCCGCCTTGGCCACTCACAGCAGGGGCCCGTGGATGCCGTCCTGGATGCTCAGGAGGAGCCTCGGGGGAGCCACCTCGTGGCACAGGTAGTGGCTGGAGTCGGCCGTCAGGCGGAAGTAGCCGTCCACCAGCGCCGCGAAGGACAGGGTGGAGGCCCGGGAGGGCAGGCTCATTTCCTGCAGGCAAGGGGGTGTCAGGCAGGTGTCACAGGCCAGGAGCCCCCCAAGGCCCAGCCCCCAGCCGTACCAGGCACTTGTCCTGCTGGTGGATGCTGATATGATTGTCCTTCAGGACCATGTGGGTGACGTCGCGGAAGTCACAGAAGTAGACCCAGGCTGGCTCCCGCGGCCTGTCTGTCAGCTGCTCACCGGCCTCCTCCCGGGCCCTGGCCTTTTTCCCAGGCTCCCTGGCTTGCGGATTCCAGCCGCCACCACCATTGCCAAGGGCACCCTGAAAAGCCAACAAGGCAAGCGGGGGACAGAGAGACAAGGTCTGGGTAGCCCCCTCTGCTTTCCCGAGGGCACAGACAGGAGCCAGAGGTGCCAGGGATTCACACTCAGGGGTCCCACTGTCACAGGCAGCACCAGGACCCACGCCTGGGAGAAACAAGGGCCCCAGCTGGGTGTGGTACAACTCTAGCACTCTGGAAAGCTGAGGCAGGAGGGTCACAAATTCAATCCTACCTGGGCAAATTAATGATTTAGCAAGCAAGACCCTGTCTCAAAATAAAATTTTATAAAGGGCTGGGGACGTAGCTCGCCAGAAAGGCTTTGGGCTCTGTCTCCAGTACTATGAATGAAAGAAGGAAGGAAGGAAGGAAGGAAAGAAGGAAGGAAGGAGACACAGATACCAGAAGCCAGAGCCTGAAGAGGCAGAGAGGGGACTGTGAGCCCTGAGCCCCACAGTGGTCACACCCCAGCCCTGGAAGCAGGTATAAGGAAAGATGGATCCACACCAGAGGCGCATAGGCAAAGGACTCCACTGGGCATCAGGAGTCCAGGCCAAGGGGTGCAGCTCTACCCCAGCCCCAGCGGGACCCCGAGGAGGTGCCCTGCTCACCTGTGGCTGCACCGGGCGCCACTGAATGCCCCCAGTGCCCGTGACCAGCACCTCGTGGGTGGGGGGCTCAGGGGGTGACACGGGGTCGGTGTCTGCTGGCGGCAGCCCACCGTCCTGGATGTAGGAGGGCTCCCGGTCAGCCTGGGACAGGATCTCCAGGTGACACACGCGGAAGCATTCAGTGCCAAAGCGGGGCGCCAGGCGCTCCAGAGTAGCCAGGTACTTGACCATGACGACCTGCTGGGACAGGCGGTCCTGCTGGAAGGAGCGCAGGAAGCGGCGGAAGACACTGCGCAGGCGCAGCCGGGTCAGCACGTTGTGCTGGCGGATCTGCTGCCGGAAGGAGCGGGGGATGCAGTGTGTGAAGCTGTCGGGAGACACAGGACCGGTCAGGGGCCCGCGCAGGGCCGGGCTGGGGGACTCTCAAGTGGGACCCACAGCAAATACGGACACTGTCGCCAAGGAAGAAACAAACATAAAGGGCTGACAAGTGATGCACACCTGTCATCCTAGCTACTCAGAAGGCTGAGATAGGAGGATCACAAATTCCAGCCCACGGAGAGATGGTTCAGTGGTCTAAAGCGCCTGCTTAGGAAACCTCAGGCAACTGCAGGGACTGCGGTTCCATTCCCGGCACCACATGCTGCGCCAGCCCCACCACCAGGGCAGGCTGGGCCAGCCACAAAATAAATAAATAAAAGAAACAAACAAACACAACAAGCAAACAAACAAATAAATAAATAAAAATTTAAAAAAAATAATAAAAAAAATTCCAGCCCATCTTGGGCAACTTAGTGAGACCGTGTCGCAGAATAAAAAGAACAAATAAAATAAACATAAAAGGGCTGAAAAAAAAAAAAAAGGGCTGGAGCCCAGCACAGTGGCATACATCTGTAATCCCAACACTCTGGGAGGCTGAGGCAGGAAAATCACACATTCAAGCCCAGCCTAGGTAAGCTAGTGATGTAGTTACAACCTGTCACAAAATTTAAAATTAAGAAAGAGCTTGGGAGCTGGGGAGATAGCCTGGCAAGTTCAGTTTCTGGTATCACATAATGTGCTGGCCTCGGGCCGGCGAGATGGTTCAGTGGTTTAAAGCGCCTGCTTAGGAAAGCTCAGGCAACTGCAGGGACTGCAGTTCGATCCCCGGCACCACATGCTGCGCCAGCCCCACCACCAGGGCAGGCTGAGCCAGCCACGAAATAAATAAAGAAAGAAACAAACAAACACAACAAGCAAACAAATAAATAAATAAATAAAATTAAAAAAAAAAAAAAATGTGCTGGCCTCAGGCATGGAGCTAGCTACCAAAATTGGGCAGGCATGATGGTACACACCTATAATCCCACAAACGGGGAGGCTGCGGCAGGAGGATCACTGTGAGTCTGAGCTGCATAGCAAGACCCTGTACCAAATAAATAAAGAAAAACCTTGGGATGTGGCTCAGCACAAAACCATGGGTACAATCCCTATTTCTGCAAAACACAGAAATAATTTCAATTTTTGTTGGGACAGGGTCTCACTGTAGGTCATGCTGGCCTCAAACTCTTGGTGATCCTCCTGCCTCAGCCTCCCAAGTGCTGGGATGATCGCCACACGCCACCAAGCCTGGCTATTTTTATTTTTAAAACATGGCCTGGCCTGCCTAGTGAATTCAATGTCTGGGCGGGCGAGATAGCTCAGTGGTCTAAACCACCTTCTTAGGCAACCACAGAGACTGTGGTTCAATCCCCAGCACTGCATGCTGTGCCAGCCCCATCCCCAGGGCAAACTAAGCCCACCATAACATAAATAAATAAATAAATAAGTTAAAAAAAAAAAAAAATCCAGTGCCTAACCTCCGTAACAAGCCCATCTAAACAAAAAAAGAACCCCAAAAAGCTGGCCGTGGTGCCACAGGACCATAATCACAGTACACGAGAGGTAAAGACAGGAAGAACATGGCTTTATCTAGAATCTCAGTGTAAGATAAAAAAGCAGAACTGGGGCTGGGAAGACAGCTCCATGGCACAAGTGCCTGCATGGCAAGTGCAAGGTTGTGAGTTTGAATCCTGGTCCTGAAAAAAGAAAAGAAAAGAAAAAGCAGAGCAGCAGAACAGAGCTGGGCCTGTTTTCCTAGAGAAGGGGGAAGGTCAACGTTCAGGCACAGTGTACCTCTGGGACTAAACTTCTTTTGCTCTTATCATTCCGTTCTCAAGGGCCCAAGTGCTTATTCTACTAAGCTATCTCCCCGGCCCTTAAACAATTTAAAATAATACTACAATAAATAAAAACAGAGCCGGGCGTAGTGGTACATGCCTGTAGTCCCAGCACTTGGGAGGCGGAGGCAGGAGGATCAGTGCAAATTAGAGACCAGCCTAGGCTACAAAAGCGAGCTCAAAGGCCAGCCTGAACTACATAGCGAGACCCTCAAAAGACAAAATAAATAAATAAAAATAAACCCGGCACAGTGGCCCAGGCCTATCATCCTATCCCTCAGAGGCTGACGTGGGAAGACTGCAGTGACCTCAAGACCAGCCTAAACCACACAGCAAGCGCCGATCTCAAAACAAACAAAAGCGGGGCGCCTTCCCTGCAAGTGCAAGGACCCAGAGTTCAATCCAATCCCGGGCACCGAATGCCATGCCAGCCCCAGAACCCCAGGCGTGCTGAGCCGGCCACCAAAACAGGGCGTGGTGGCACACCTCTGTAATCTCAGAGCTGGGGAGGCTGAGAGAGAGGAGGATCCTATGAGTCCAAGCTGCGTAGGGAGAACCAGTACCAAATAAATAATAAAAGATTTAAAATATAAATAAATAAAAGGGGCTGTGTGGGGCCAGCAAAATGGCTCAGCAGTCTAAAGCGCCCGCTTAGGCACCGCAGGAATCACAGTTCGATCCCTGGCACCACATGGTGCGCCAGCCCCACCCCCCAGGGCAGGCTGATCAGGCCATAATTTAAAAAAATAATAAAAAAAAGTTCTGTGTGCTAGGCTCTTGCCTAGCACAGATGGGCCAAGAGGGACTCCTGATGCCACAAATTAATACACAGAATCCTAAATTATAGCTCCTGACTTCTCACATGCATACACCTCATGCTGTTTTTTCACTTTTTTTTTTGTCTTTTTGAGACAGGGTCTGCTATGCAGTTCAGGCTGGCCTTGAGCTCACTGTTGTAGCCCAGGCTGGTCTTGAACTCGTACCAATCCTCCTGCCTCAGCCTCCCAAGTGCTGGGTTTACAGATGTGCACCAGCTAGCCCTTCTTTTAAATTTTATTTTTATGTATTTAGTACAGGGTCTACAGAGTCTCACAACCACAGCTCTACTCATAGTTATTCTCCTGTGTTCAGCCTCCCAAGAGCTGCAACACCATGCCCAGCCCAGTCTCACTCACGGTCTCAGTGTGCCCTAGGGGCAGGGCCCGAAGGCTGCTGCGCTCTGCCTAAGCAGGTGCTTTAGTCCGCTGAGCTAGGTAGCTGGCCCTTAGATTTTATTTCGAGATCGCATCTCACTATGTCACTAAGTTTCTCAGACTGCGCTCAACCTTGTAACCTCCTGCCTCTGCCTCGGCGAATGCTGCGATTACCGGAGCATACCAACTACCACGTACAGCACACTGTGCTTTTGAGTTTCACTGGTTGCCTGCCTACCTCAGGAAATGTGAATACCATGACAGCTGGAAACTTTTTTTTTTTTCTTTTTGGTCCACTGTTGTATCCATATGATTCTGAAAAAGTATCCCTATACAGTAGGTGTTCAGGGGCTGGGGAGATAGCTCCATGGCACAAGTGCCTGCCTGGCAAGTGCAAGGTCGTGAGTTCGAACCCCAGTCCCGCCAAAAAACAAAACAAACAAACAAAAATAAAATACAGTAGGTGTTCAGTAAGTGCTTGTCAAATGAGTGAATGCTGGCAAGGCAATGTTCACATTCCACCCTGGCCCACTGACGTAGGGGGCATCCCCACACCCTGCTTGGTGTCCCCATTCCACTCCCAGGTACCTGATCTCTTTGGCCACCTCTTCCAGGGGGACACCGCGGCAGAGAGCAAGGTGGCAGAGGTGCAGAAATGCCATGCCCAGGCTCTCGTTCTTAAAGTGGTGGATCTCTTCCTCGCTGGATAGCTCCCACAGTGACACCACGTCGTTCACAAATTCATACTTGCCCTGGAGGTGAAACAATCAGGCACAAAGGCAAGTATGAGACTTCTTCCACTCACTGGCCAGAGCACTGTGGTTCTCTATTTGAAGGTACCCTGGGGACAGAGAGACCGTTGTTTTGTGGAAAGGCCAAAGAAACAGCACACACATCCCTGCTACCCAACTCTGTGCCTGTGGCAGGCATTATTAATCAATCTATGAACTCATCCAACCAACCAAACCTAACTATCCCAAATGTCATGAACGGAAAGCATTAGCTATGCTAGACTGGAAAAGAAACTAGGGGGCTCCTTAAGTGCCCTGAGCGCACCCAGAAAGAGTCTCACCTCCCATCACAGCTCACACCTGCTCAAAGAGGTACTCAAAGGAGGCTGGATCCAAGACTTGTATCCCCTGCTCTGCCTGTTCTGAGGATGCCTGGGTCCCCGGGAGTCTACAGCGGAACACAGGTGGCTCGTGAGGATTTGTGCCGTGCCAGTTCCGGAAGTAAAATCTGCAGGGCAGAAAGGGACACAGCAGGGGCTTCGCTCAGGCTCAGACCAACTCCTACAGAAGATGGGACGTCGGAGCTGGCGTGCAGCTCAGTGGTCGAGCCCTTAGCTACTAAAGAATAAATTAAAAAGGTGAAGCTGGGCCGGGGAGATAGCTCAGTGGCACGAGTGCCTGCCTGGCAAGTACAAGGTCCTGAGTTTGATCCCTGGTCCTGTCAAAAAATAAAATAAAATAAAAATAAAAAGGCGAAGCTAATCGTGGTAGCACACAGTTGTAATCCCAGCCCAGGGAAGGCCGACACAGGAGGACTGCTGTGAGTTCAAGTCCAGAAAAGTCACGAGCCTTCAGAGAGGGCTTCTCTCACCTCATGCGGAAATACAGTGTCTGTCTCATGTCTCCAGAAACTTCCAGGACGTGGTTTGGGGGCAGCCATACTTGGGCTTCAGCGTCAAAGAGAGCGAAGAGATTGAAGCAAGCTGGTGTGATGCCTGGAATGGGGAAGCAAGGTCAGAAACCACATCATCTCCTGGGATCAGCGCTAGAGACACACAGACCGCTGGCTGCCTGAATAGGCCCTTCCTGGATTTTCTCCCCCGCAGCTTATCCCATGTTGCACACTGCCAGAGAACCATCGAGTGCAGGAGGTTCCCAAGCACAGAGAACTACAATTCCTTGCAGCAACTGTGAGGCCACTGGCCTGGTTCCTGAATAAATGTATACAGGTCAACAATATATGCTTCTTGGGGCCAGGGAGATAGCTCCGTTGAACAGGTGCCTGCCTGGCAAGTGCAAGGTCATGAGTTCAAACCTCAGTCCCACCAAAAATAAATAAAATAAACAGTATGTGGGCCAATGGGATGGGCACATTTCTTTCTTCCTTTTTTTAAATTTATTACAGCCGGCTTAGCCTGCCCTGGGGGTGGGGCTGGCACAGCCATGCCGGGAATCGAACTGTGGACCTTGTGGTTACCTAAGTTTGCCAAAGCAGGCGCTTAGACCACTGCACCATCTTGCCGGCCCAGGATGGGCATATTTCTGAGCCTGGGAATTAACCTCCTGCTACCTTCCCTTGCCTGAGGGCTATTTAAGATGTCCTGTGCCAGGCGACAAAACTATAAGATGGAAGTTACCCACTCAAACCTCATTGATTTTAGCTAAACTTGAGTGTCTTAAGGCAGTAAGTTTTAGGGGTTGCTTATTACAGCAGCAAAACATGTCCTGCAACTCACAGAAATACAGAAATTACTTTGCTAAATATGTGAAAGTTGAGCTGGGTGGGGTGGTGCACACCTGTAATCCCAGCACTTGGGAGGCTGAGGCAAGAGGCTCGGTGTGAGTTCGAGACCAGCCTGGGCTACAAAAGCGAGCTCAAGGCCGGCCTGAACTGCATAGTGAGACCCTGTCTCAAAAAGACAAAAAAAAAAAAAAAAAAAAAAAGTGAGAAAGTCACCAGTACTACTCTTTTCATACTCTTTTTAAAAGTGTCTTTGGACTACATGAGATGCGGTGTTAAACTAACTAACTTACTTTCTTTCTTTCTTTCTTTCTTTCTATTATGGCCGGCTCAGCCTGCCCTGAGGGTGGAGCTGGCGCAGCATGTGGTGCTGGGGATTGAACTGTGGTCCCTGTAGTTGCCTAAGCTTGCCTAAGCAGGCACTTTAGACCACTGAGCCATCTCACCAGCCCTCCACACTCTCTTTAGGATCTTCTATGGTTTGGGTCTTTAAAAAACATAGTGATTATTTTATAGTAATAAGGGTTAGGTCATGGAGGGGACTGATATATGGAAATAGCAGGTCTCAATCTCACATTTCAGATCTTAAATGGCTCTCAATGACACATGTGTTGAAAGCTCGGTCTTCAAGATGCTTCATCTGCCCAGGCTAGTTTTGAATTTACAACACTCCTGTCTCAGCCTTCCTAGTGGCGAGGTACATACTACCATGCCTGACTTTTGATGAACATTTTTTTGTTTTTGTCTTTCTGAGACAGGGTCTTGCTATGCAGTTCAGGCCGGCCTTGGGCTCACTTTTGTAGCCCAGGCTAGTCTCAAACTCGCACCGATCCTCCTGCCTCAGCCTCCCAAGTGTTGGGATTACAGGTGTGCACCACCACGGTCTGGCTTTTGATATGCATTTTAAATGTTCATTGCTTATATTTCAGAAGCTTCCCATAGGATGATCCACTAACTTTGGCTAAAGTCCTTTTTCCTGGCTTCATAGCATTCCAGCATTTGTCATATTTTTATTTATCTTCTCTCTTTTTTTTGATAGTACCAGGTTTCAAACTCATGAACTTGTACTTGCTAGGCAGGCACTTGTGCCACAGAGCTATCTCCCCAGCCCCTTGTGTATTCTCTAGTGAAGGGATTCATGACAATCTCCCAGTATTCCTTACAAGAAGAGATGAGGCACCTAGTTTAGCACGGTGGCACACACCTGTAATCACAGCACTGTGGGAGGCTGAGGCAGGAAAATCACGGGTTTGAAACCCACCCAGGCCACTTGGCTGGTTAGTGAGACTCTGCTTCATAAAAAATATGCAAAGGCTGGAGCCGTAGCTCAGTGTGGAGACCCGGAATCCAATACCCAGTATTAGGGGAAAAAAAAGGAAGAATAGAGGAGAAGGAGGAAGAGGAGAAACAAGAGAACAAGGCAGAGAAAGGAGGAAACAGAAGCGTCGGTGGGCTTGAACATCCTCACTCGCCTCCCGGAAGCCGCGAGCTGCGTGTCCGCAGGGCGGATGCCCAGGAGCAGCGCGCAGCTGCATTATGCTCTAAAGCGACTGCATCTGCCTGCACTACCTTCCTGAGGAAAAAAAAGACACCCTGGGGAGACCGCTCCCAGAGTACTCATCGGCCTGTTTTGCTCCCCGCCTTCACCTTCCATGGCTGCCTAGGACGCCCTCAGAAAGCTACAGGTTCAGTGAGAAGGAACTGCGGCCCAACAGGATTCTCCTCTCTCTGTTCTTGTTTCAATTCCTACTTGTGCCCCACAGTGGGTACCCCAGTCACCCCAAGGCCCTGTGCTTCCTCAAACACAACGAGCCCTCTGGGGTTCCAAATGTTTTCCCTGGGCTGGGTGTGGCCCCCGCGCTCCCCCCCAAGCGACAGCACAAACCTGCC
>PVKN010035803.1:0-11559 GCA_004027915.1 Capromys pilorides | reverse complement strand
AGACTACATTTCCTCTGCAGTGGAATAGAATAGGAACACCTTTCACATTTTATGGGATTAAATTTTTCTTTTGAATCTTTATAAAAGGTGAACTAAGCATCAGTAACAGTTCTGTAATAATTTCAGTAACACACAACTCAAAATTCAAAAGACAGTGTTTTCTGTTTTATAACAATAAAGAAAGTTTCACGTGTACGTCCTAGTACTTAGAAGGTCTAGGAAGACCAGCAAGCTTGAGGAACTGAAGATAATCCTTGTTTCAATCTTTTTAATTTGAATTGCATATCACCCACCAGAGAGCTGTGGCAGTTTTATCAGGACTGCGTATCAGCAGATAACTTGGTCATAAGCAAGATGCCTGGACTACTTTACTAATGTTTGCTAAAATAGTTGTTTTCATATGAAACCTTGAGTATTCACTTTGAATGTGTCTAATTATACATCCTAGTTTTTACCAAAATTGTGTTTAAATTCTGTTTATTTTAACATTAGATTGATAAATAATATACAAATCTCTTTATTCTTTCAAGTGAAGGATTTATCGTTTAGCTCAAATGACTCAAGTCTACCTGAACACTGTTTTTAATCTTTTCATTCTCAATACAAGCATTGGTTCACGCATAAAATTTGAAAATTACCAAAATGCTATAAAAACTTATTCTGGAGAAAGGCAAAGAAAAATGTTCATCTTAGGCTGGACACAGTGGTACATGTATGCAATCCCAACACTCAGGAGACTGAGGCAGCATGATCATTGGGAGTTCAAGACCAGTCTGGGCTACAAAGGGGTCTCAACGCCAGCCTGAACTGCACAGTGAGACCCTGCCTCAGAAGACATAAAAATAAATTAAATAAAAATTCATCTCCATGCATAATTACTTTATAGTTGTGTATCAAGTTTTGAATTACATTAAAAGAAATGTCTAGTTACATTCATTTGTTAATATAAAAGTAAAATATTAATTAGTGTATCATAAATCATGAGATGATTCAATAAATCTTTCACAGAGGAAACAGCTTTATTGAATATCTATCATGAGCCACACACTGATCGTTGTCACTTAAGTACAGAAAATTCAGACAGTCGTGAACCTGTGTACATTACATGTTAGGTCTTAGATATCATTGTATTAATGACATACTGTTATTAGCAGTGAAATATATGGAAGGGCCAAGATGCAAATCAGTCACTCGTTCCTGTGGCTGCTCTACAGGACCAAGAATTACAGCTCATTCACCACACAGGCCAGGACAAATTGTCTCCTTACAACTGAGTAATTAGTAAACCCGTCAACAGGTGGTGCCCATGGCCTGTGATGGCAGTGGCGCGGTGAAAAGTGAGCTTCCCCTGGATCTCTGATTCCCTGATCCAGTTCTTTGCAGCATCCTTGTATATCAATAGGCAAAAGTAATAGAATGTATTAAAAGTAGATGATAAGATGAGAACTTTGAGCTAGGAACTAAAATCCAGAAATAAATAATTCAAAATTTCCTATGCAGCAGTGAAAATGAATGTAATGGATTCAAAGACAGTGATTTGAAGAGTTCATGCATGTTACTGAGAATCTTATGTGTATCTAAAAATTAAAATACATCTTGATTAAATATAATTTAATTGCATTCATTTATACTAAATTGCAGTGTTTTGGGTCACTGTACCCACTTAAACTAAATGTGTGAAATGGGTCTGTGCGTGCACATGACAAAGCAGTAAGAAAGGAAGATATGGTGGAGCACTTCAGTGGCTGGCACAGGCCTTCCCTGTGTGATCCAATCTGTTTGCAATATAAAGCCATTTATTTGTCATTCATGTAATTTAAAAATAAATGTTTTGCTGGAGAAATACCTGAACACAGGGTCCCTATGCTTAAATTCAGTGCCGGTCTTCCTTTATTCAGATCAATGACAATTACAAGCAAAGTCAGAATTTGCGTAGATTGTCCACTGAGATCCATGGAGAAAAATCCATATTTTTCTGGTGAGAAATGCTAATGAAGTATTAAACCTGCCTGGGCCGAAGCTGTGTCTTTGAGGTATTGCTTTTGCCTTGACACGCAAAGCCCTGGGTTTGATACCCCAGCACCACCAAAAAAAAAAACAAAACTGCAGTTCTTAATAAGGGTCCTTTAAAGATGATTTACTGACTTAAATAGAATTAATGATTGCAAAAACTGTAGAGGACAGAAAAATAAAATGATTGCACCATAAATATTTAAGTAATTTACCTGTAACAGCCATTGGTAGCAAATACAAAAACGGTGTAAGGGTGCAGGAATCTAATTTAAGCAAGGAGATGCTCATGGGGTCACCACACAGGCCCACGGAAGGACGGCGGCTGCATCCCGCTCATACAGTTGCCTTTGTCTCAGCTTCAGTTCTTGGACAGAGAGGAACAGCTCATCTTATTCATTTATGAAAAGAAAAATAAAATATGCTAATTTAGTAAAGCTAAAACTTGGAATGGAGAAGGGAAGTTTTAGTACAGTAGTAACAGAGTCATGGTTTCCACCATGCTACTTTATTAGTTATCCAAGGAAATGGAAGCTTAGGAGCTCTGGTCTTATGTTATTCCCACTAGAAAATGTTATGGGCCATTGCTTCTTGGGCTTTCATAGTAGCAGCCTTATATATGCTATACAATGAACAGATTGAGACTTTCAGAGAATACAGGTAATAAAGAGGGTTATCTTTACTGTTAATGTATCGAAAATGATCTTTCTATTCTCAAAGCATGGTGAATCAACCTATATAGCTAATACTATTTTGAAATAATAGGAGATAAGCAAAATGACCTAATATTAAAAGCATGTTCCTTCTGTCATTGCAACCCTGGATGAGTGCTGTACACTTTGCGAAAATGCATACAGACTACACAAGACTCACTTTTCTTCTCTGCTTTACTGCAGGAACAGCACCAACTGTCATAGGCTGGAAAGGAAACGCCTGTGAAGACTGAACATGGATTCCAGCCACAGTCAGTAGTCAGTTAATACGAGTCGTAAGTTAAAACTTATTTCTGAGAAGTAACTGCTTTAGTTTATATCTTTATAACATGGGTTTCCGGTATTTATTTTTAATTTAAGAATTTTTTTAAACTGCCTGTTTTATTATATATTTTTTTAAAAAACACATTTGCTTGGCATCACCAAAGGCAGACTGAAATAATGTGATTGTGAGTTTTCAATATTAGCTGAATATCCTTTTGCATCAAATTTTCTAAGCATTTACAAATACACAGATGAGGAGAATATCTGATACTGTTAGCTTTAAAAGCAGTAATCAAGAGGGGACCACCCACTCGGTGCCCCCCCTCCAGTCTCTCTCTGGGACAGGAGCTTTCTTTCCCTCAATAAATATGTTCTGTTCACTACCTCCATAAATAAATAAATAAAATTTAAAAAGTAGTAATCAAAGTATTTGGCATAATCATTTTTATTTCATGTTAAAAACCAATTTTAAGAATTTAGTATGTGTTTTCTAGAGGATTGAAACCACAAATAGAGAAATAATAATAAATTTTAAAAAATTATGTACATACTGTATTATTTATTAAATTATTGACCATAGGGCTGGGGAAATAGCTTGGTGGTCTAAGTGCCTGCCTGGCAGGCACAAGGTCCTGGGTTGGATCTCTCATGCCACATGATGTACCAGCTCCGTCTGCCACAAAGCATGGCATGGTGACACATGCCTGCAATCCCAGCACTGGAAGTCTGAGACAGGAAGAGCTGTGTTGCAAGGCCCTGTACCAAAGAAATAAAGATTAAAAACCACGATAATTAAAGAAATGTTGGGGCTGGGGAGATAGCTCAGTGGAATAAGCACTTGTATGGCAATCACAGGGTCCTGAGTTCAATCCCAGGTCCACCCCCCCCCACAAAAAAAAAACCTAAAGAAATAAATTTTTGACCATAAACTATTATATACACCACATTACAAATAACTTAAATATACGAAGAAGGGAGTTAGACAGATTTTTGGTAGATGATTAGGCACAGCTGTGATATCTTAAGTGATTATTTATTGACATGAGGAAAGACCTGATGGTGGATTTTGCATCAGTAATGAACAAGAGAGAGAAATTATGGGTAATTCCTAGGTTTCTGATTTGCAAGCTGCATGCTTTTGTGGTTGTAAATCAAGAATTCAGGTGTTGTTGAATACATTATTTAAAAATTTGAAAAAGGATCTGTTTGGGGCAGAAAGTCAATGTCATCAAACTGACAATAACTAAAACCATGAACATGGATAATACATACATATATATATATATATATATATATATATATATATGGCTAAGCTCACCATGGAAAATTAAAAGCTCCAAAAAAGACTTAAAGGGCATCAATTTATGGAATATTTATAGGTTAACTATATTTATTTTTACTAATTTAGTATATTATTCATAAAATATAATGCACAATATTGTACAGTTTGTCTATAATTACTAGGGGCGCCTTTTCCTCCCCCTGTTGGTCTGTGTTCAATGCTTTGACTCTGCAGGTTTTGTGAATGACTGTAACACAATAACATTATTGTCTATGTCCCTTAGCTACTCTTTCTCTCTTAGGCAGTGCTTCGGGCCGCAGGTGAAAAAGGAAGTCAGTGCATGCTGAATCCCAGCTCTCTGTGCTTAGCACTCTTTGAAATTGCTTCCTTAGAACTGACGCTCCGACTGTCAGCTTGCTGCCTATGCGGTCCTCATGCATGCTGAACCCACCATGCAAGAAGCTCCCTGAGAGGATCTGGCTGAACAGGCGCAGACGCTATTGTTCTAGAATGAATGATCTCATCATTCCAAAATGAACTTCCATTGACAAAAACTCGGTTTTTTTAATATTCTTAATCTTTCTGAAACTAAAAAAAATAATAATAAAAATGAAAAACAGAATTGAAAATAAGCATTGATATTCATAAAAAGCACTATTGAAGGCACAGAGGAGGAGGAAGGCTTCGGGGTCCCCTGCTAAACACAGGACCCTCAGAGCAACCATATGATCTTTGTCCTAATTTAAGATGCAGGCTTAGTTTCTCCTGTGAGATCTCATGAGGGCATGGGCTCTTCAGGTCGACTCCCATCTTGTGTCTGATATGTCTGCAAAAGGCAAATTTTTCATACCTTTCCCTTTCTCGATAATTCCATTCAGTCCCATTCTACAAAAATCAAACTTCCTTGATGAGTTCCAAGGACCATGTAACCATTAGCTTCAAAAGAAAGAAACTATTTATGCACATTAATAAATATTGGAGAAATGTTATAAAATATACAGTGGTCAAAGGACTTTCTCTGTTCATTTTCATTTCATCTCTCTCCTTCTATAATATCTTGATTTTACCTCATAAACGAAATTTAGTCCCTTTGCAATAAAGAGCACATAGTTTCAGTTCTATTTCTTGAGTGTTTATACTGTGTTGTTCATATAAGAATTGTTTGTGTGCTGTCTAATCTAACTTTTATAACAATAACTTCTTCCCAGAAGAAATTTAGGATCAGCATAAACTGCTCCGATTCATACAGCTGGTGGAGATAAAAATCAAAATTTAATCCCTCACATTTGACCCAGAGAGCTAACGACCATTGCAAAAGCAACCACAGGCAGAGAAATTTCGTAGTTAGATTGCATTGTGATCTCATGTAAAGTTAAACTTCCTTTTAGCTATCTCTTCTAATATAATTCTTACATCATATTGGAAAGCGATGTTAATAGACATTACAAGTGGAAAAAAATTGCCTTTGGAAAGCATGAGGATGCGATATATTAAGCAATTTTTCAAGTTTTTTTTTATTTTGTATTATTTTTATTTTTTTATTTTTAAATGTATTTGGTATAGCGTCTCACTACACAGATTAGACTCGTAGTGATCCACTTGTTTTTCAGCCTCCTAAGGGCTGGTATTACAGGCATGTGTTACCACACCCAGTCTCAGTCACCTTCTCAGCTCCTCTCTAAGGCAGGGCTGGCATGGCATACTGGGGATCAAACTCTAGTCCCGGAGTCTGCCTAAGCAGGTGCTTTAATCTGCTGAGCTATCTGGAAGGCCCTATGTTCTTTTTTTCTAAATGCTTAAAGTGACAATGCAAATTATTGTCTGTACATCAGATAAAATATACACTATTTTCCAATTTCATTTTAGAATAAAAACTTTAGAAAACCATTTATTTTCACCTGTATATGCATATTTGTTAATATATATTCAAAATTATGAAATAAGACATTTGGTTTTGGAAAACTATTTTGCTTTCTCTGACCATCTCAGGAAGCAACTGTTTCACATGCGATAACCTTTGGGATAGATTTTTCACATTAGAAAATTTGTCCAAGATTTGCGGTTAGTTTCCATGAATAAGAGGTTTATTTTGAATGATCTTCCATTTATCTGCACTATGAATATCAAGAGCACGTTAGAGAAAAACTAGCTGCTGTAACCTGTGCACCCCCATATCTCAAACAAAACGGAGTGGTCCTTGTTTATACCAGAGTTCAGAGTGGGGTCTGTGTGTCCAAATGGCCCTGTTGCACTGGGGGATTCAAGCGTCAGGCTGCTCACTCAGAGCCACATCTACTTTACCTCCGACTATTCAAAGGCAGACTCCAGGGGATAGAAGTCAGCTTCTTAAAAAGCTTGGCCTGGAAATGACACATAATACTTCAATATATATCTCGTTGATGAAAAGTAGTGTCACAAATCCACTCCTAGATTATTAATACTATGAAATATGCTGCCCAGGAAGTGACTCTTGGGGGATACTTCTGTTATATGTAAGTGGAAATGTAAAACCAAGGGAATGATTACTCATCTCTGCCATCAGGATCACATACTAATATGCTTTAATTTCTGTATTCCTTTTGAACATACAGAACTCCTAAAGATATGAAGCCATTTACAAATTTGTTTCAATGCATGTTTTGAAAATTCTTGCCACAAATAGAATGAGTATTGATATCAGTATTATAGCACTTCAGCAATAAAAATAAACATGTTTTCACAAAATAAAATTTTCTCACACATCTTGATCAATGCAGTTTGTAAATCTCAAGTTATAAGTTTAGGAAATTTTGAGAGAAATATTTGAAAAGAGACATGTATGCAGTTTTCACTACTAATGAGTTCTGTTTAAGGTTTTTTTTTTTTTTTTTTGTCTGAAATCGTTCACTCTTTCTAGCATAGCTGTTATTCTTGGAAGATTGGTAGCACTTTTCTCAGGCACTCTTAGAAATACAAAGTGAACAAGTGCCATGAAAGGATTCACAGACCTGGTAATGTATTCACGTTGAGCAGAAAGTAGACAGAGTAGACAGGAGAATTTGGAATTAAACCTATGAAGCATGGGGCAAAAAAAGATTTAAAGAAATTCTGTAGCAGAGCTAAATGTATTTTCTCAAAGAAAATTCATGCAAATCAGGGCCATCCAGATAGCTCAGCAAACTAAAGCATCTGCTTAGACAAGAACAAGGACCTGGATTTGATCCCCAGCATGCCGTGCTGGCTCTGTCCCCAGTGTGCACTGAGATGGCAGATTGAGACTGGGAATGGTGATGCGTGCCAATAATCTCAGTACTTGGGAGGCTGAAAACAGGAGGATTGTTATGTGTCTGATCTACGTAGTGAGGCGCTGTAGACCCTGTACTAGAAATACAAAAAAAAAGAAAAGAAAAATTTATATTGTGAACTCTAGAAAATTGTTGGCACAAGACATATGCATAATCAGATTATTTCTTATGTCACCTTTTCTTTTTCTTCACACAAATTATGCCACCCTGTGACTTAGCTATTTAGGGATCTTGTTTAGGGTTTCTCACCGAAGCTAGCGTCTGACACAATACCTAGCATAAAGTATAAACCTAATAAATATTCAGAAATACAATAAACTGTGAATGAATGGATGTATGAATGAATACATTGTCTTTGGTTTCTTTTTTCTTTTTTCGTCTTTTTGAGACAGGGTTTTGCTATTCAGTTCAGGCTGGCCTTAGGCTCACTTTGTAACACAAGCTGGGATTACACACATATGCCACCGCTCCTGGTATTCTTTGAGTTTCTGATTAGCAAAGAAACATACAAAACAAGAAACTGAAGAAAGCTGCACTCATTTTTTCCAGGACAAAGGTGGTTAAGGTGGTCCCTATTATTCTATTATTCTCTCAGTGCTTCTAGTATTGTGATCTAATTTGAGTTATGTGTTTCATTTTCTTCCGTCATTCCTGGAGCAGAGCTTCTAAAACAGAATTTTATGCATGAAGGGTGATTGGGAAATATTTCATTAGTTCAGCTCTTCCTGAGTTTTTGTGAGTGAGGAGATTTTCGGGGGAAGAGGGTTGTGTGCTAACCAACCATGCCATTACAGTTCAGCTTTTACCCACTTCTGGGGGCTTCTAGAGTAGACACAGGTTGGTGAGTGAGATCAATAGCCAGTGCATTCATCAAGTATGGATTCGTAGCAGAGTACCTCTAGAAATCTTCAGTGATGGGTTTTGAGAGCTCCTGGGTTGGTGAACCCCAGTGGTACAGTAGAATTCTGATCTTGTTGGTGCCATGGAAATGCTAAATCTATGTACCACTACACCCCATGCTTGTGCCATGAGACATTCATTTGGCCGTACCTTTGAATTGTGGTCTTTAAAACAAACCAGCTAATGTAAATAAGCTGGTTTTCCCAGGTTTTGTGAGCCAGTCTACAAAATTATCAACTCAAAGAAAAAAAGGATCCTCTGAAGTATAATAGGTTGATAAAAGTTATATGAGGTCTGGACTTGGAACTGACATCCACAGTAGGAGTAATTCTCAGGGGTTAAAACTTTCCACTTGTGCATTTGAAGCTAATTCCCACAAGACAGTGTTAGAATTGAATAGCTTTGATCCAATTGGCATTTGGAGAACTGGAGGATAGCTTTGTATGGAAGACATTCAGAAATTTGGTATTAGAAATATTATATTACAGAATCTATTCGACTTCTATAATCCAACTTGGTGTAACTGAACTTCACATTGTCTTTAAGACAAAGAATTCAGGGGGTCTGATGAGATAAATCAGCAGAACAAGTGCCTGTTTAGGCAAGCACAGGGACTGAGATTTGATCCCTGGCATCACATGCTGCACTGTCTTTGGCCTGGATGTGTTCAGCCATTGACCAAGTCCAGGTATGGTGGTACATGCCTACAATCCCAAGGCTGGGAGACTTGAAAACAGAAGTATCACTATAAGTCTGAGCTGCATAGTGAGACCCTGCACACACACACACACACACACACACACACACACACACACACGTGGCTAAAATTGTTATCTAATTCAGAATTATACCTTCAGAATGTAAGAGTTTTTGGCACATGAAATCTAAACCTTTAATTTCATCCTAAATTAAATGGTAACCATCCTAGCACAGGGAATGATTATGTTCTCTAAAACAGGACTAGAAGAGCTGGGGTGATAGCTCAGTATAGTAAGTGCTTGCCTGACAAGTGCAAAGTCCTGAGTTCAATCCCTGGTACCACAAAAATAAATAAATACACATATACATACATACATACATACATACATACATACATACATACAATAGGATTAGAATGAAATCATTCTTAACTGCCTATCTTGGATGGAAGACTGTCATTAACATGTTAAATGAAAAAGAGAAAAGGGTGAAAAAAGAGATGCAGAAATCATTTTATATCATGAAGAAAGGAAACACACCCAAAACTTAAGATGATGATCAGAAACAGGGGCACAGCTCTGTCAGCTGTGGCTCAGGTATTTAATGGTGGCTAAGCCCAAACTCTAGAGCTGAGACTGCCACATTTCTTCATGTTTGAGATCAAAATTGATTGTGGAAAATGATACTGGGGTGGACACTGAATATTGGTATCAAATAAGTTTGCCAAAATTTAAAAAGCTGAAATGTTACATGATAGGGTTAGATACAAGCACTTTTAGTCATTTTAAATTAAGTTGTCAAAATGTCTTCTCAATAGTAAGTTATCATAATTTGGGTGGCATTGCTTTGATTCAGAACATATTTGTGCCCCATTCTAATGCTAAATGAACATGGTAAAATGAGTACTAATAATGCTAGGATGGGGACATTTTAAGAAAAGTTAAAAACGATAATGAAGGTCTATCAATAAAAAGCCACAAAAGGTATTAAATTTAAAAAATACTATATATAAAGTAGAAAATATAGTAGATAGTGGCTAGTGAAATTTTTGCATAACATTAGTTATCAATACTAGTCCAGAAGATGGCCTTGCCTTCTTCAAGAATTGGAAGCAGTATCTAAATTGGCAGTCTAAGCCAGGGTGCAAGTCTGATTCATTATATAAACTTGTGCTTCAAACTTCACTCACCCAAGATTGGGTTATAAAACATAACACAATTAACAAGGGGTGCCTGCAGGCACAGAACTCTACACTATGGAGCAGTATGTTTGGTAGTTACTAAAATTATCAAAATTTCAATTAAGTAAAGGTTATTGCAATGTTGATAGGCTGTTTTCCCTTCCTATTATTTTGAGTGGATTTGTATAAGAAACAAATAATCTTCTCACTAATAGAGAACTTTTAGACATACAGAACCAGTTCTCTTAGTGTACTGGCCAAAGAATAGGTCCTGAATTAGGCAGAGTCAAACCAGTAACTATTAACAAACGCCACTGCTTGCCTCCTGCAAACAAGTGGCTCCTTTATCCTTTGGTTGACCTTATCACTTTAAGATAAAATCTTGTCTTCTCCATATTTGAAATCTGTTCCTTTACATTTGTATCTTATCAAATTTGAACTCTTTTTGAAGTGACAACTTTAATTTAATATATTTCATGTTGATCATATTTGATAGCACAGCTGAGAGTAGTATCACCTGTCACAAATATATAATCATGCTCTTCAAACCTGCAATATTTTTATGTAATTTGTTTCACTACTGTATTTTTGTTGCATGAAGTACTTAAAATAATTTCTTCTTGTTGGAAAAATAGCAAATGGAATTAGAAGTTACTGACGCATCAAACTGTCATTAGCCCCAAGGTGCTCGTTAGTTTCATGCTTATTGAGAAACTCACTGTAGGTCAGGAACTCCATAACTAAACCTCAGTGGACACCGCTGGAATAAGTCTGTATTTTCCTAAATCTCAGTATTTTCAGATTGCTTCAAAATATATTTCCTGGGCCAGCGAGATGGTTCAGTGGTCTAGAGCACCTGCTTAGGCAAGCTTAGGCAACCACAGGGACCGCAGTTTGATTCCTGGTACCACATGCTGCACCAGCCCCACCCCCAGGGCAGGCTGAGCTGGCCATAATAATAAAAAAAGTACATTTCCTACATGCATCTCATTAAACTTAAGTAGTCTTTCTCTAATAAGCCAGTTTTGTTTCGTACTTTGTCCTATCCACATCGTAAGAAGAACTATGCTGCTTAGTGATGAGTGAATTGGAATTTTTGCAGTACAATATGTCTTTTCTCAAAATCACTTATATTGAAAAATAAAATACTATGAATTCATCATTGCTTCAGCAATCAGGTATTGATCTATTTGTTCTCCCTCTGCTCATTTTCTGTGAATCTAAATG
>PVKN010035802.1:0-11552 GCA_004027915.1 Capromys pilorides | reverse complement strand
TGACCCGGTCCCTCCCAAGATGGGAGGCTCAAGGGCAGCATTCCAACACAAGCCACAAAGGGAATTTAGAAATGAAAGTAATATTTTAATATTCATTTAAAGTGGTTCAAGAGTTAAGAAAAGATAAAAAGGAAACATTTTGTGAGTAGGTAAAGTCACGAAGTCGGGGTCTTTACTATGGAGATGGTCCGTTAAAAATTACAGTTTAGATGTTAGAAAGACCGCAAATTCTGTTTAGAAGGAAAAGTGTTTGTAGGCCGGTCCTGCAGCTCAGTTGTAGACTCTCCAGTCACTGTTTAGAGAGGATGTTTAATGAAGTACTGTCTATGGTTAAGTAAAAGTAAACGTTTCCGTAGGAGGAATTGCGAACTTGTGGCCCGAGCCGAGGTCTGTGGCCCGTGTGCCGCTAGGTCACAGGTCCAGTGGTCACCCTGGTGGAGCGGTGCTTCCCTCTCCCCCATCTCCCTCTCCAGTGAGCTTACCTGTGTGAGAAGAGGGGTCTTCAAGCAGCAGAGATGGCACTGCCAGTGTCCTGTGGCTTCCATTCCATCAAATCCTCTGCGACACATGTCCTGTCAGCTGTACCTTTCCCAATTTTCTCTATTCCATTCACCACGCACCATCACACCGTCATTGCGCTAGGTCAATGCTTTCCTTGATGTGAGTCTGCGTCAAGCTACACTGGGAAGGCCAAAGTCTGGTGGCAGAAGCTAGACAGCCTGGCCCATGGGCCAAAGGATCGGTGCCAGCAGACTGAGGGCTCTGTGCTGGGCCAGGAAGGAACGCGCAAAGGAAGGACCAGAGCTCCGCCCGGGGACAGTGAGGACCTGAGCTGCTCCAGCAGGGACCACTGAGCCCCTGCCAGGGAGGCCGGCATGATGAACTTCTCCAGGAGAATCGGTGGCAGCACCTGCCTTCCTCTTCAGTTCTCCCTCTATGCCGTGGCACCATCCACAGGTGGGCCTGCCACGTCCACAGTCATGCCGATTCTGTCCAGCTGGGTGCTACAAGTCGCTCATTAGCCCACCACAATGGGGAGCTCGATTTTTGAGCAATTCATGTCTTCTGGATATTAGTCCTTTGTCTGAGGAGTAGCTGAAAATTGTTTTTCAGTCTGTAGGTTGTCTCTTTGTTGGTGGTCGACTTGGCTGTGGAAAAGTTTGTGGATTTAGTGATATCCCATTTGTTTCTTCTTAGCATTTTTTCTTGTGCAAATGGGATTTTATTCAGGAAGGCTTTGCCTATGCACACGTCATTGAGAGTTTTGCCTACTTGGTCCTCCAGTAGGTCATTTGCCCCATTCTGGTTTTGGTTTCATACAACGAGAGCTGTGGGCCTAAGGTTAGCCTTCAGCGTGTGGACAGTCAGTTTTCTGAGCCGCATTTGTCAAAGAGGCTGCCTTACCTCCAGCAAGGGGCTCTGGCCCCTTTGTAAAAAACCACACAACTGCCTGTGCCTGGACTTGGTTCTGTGCCTTTTGTTCCGTTCTGCCAGTCAACAGCTTCCTAATACGTCTCCTTATCTCCACACTTTCCATTCTGTGTGTACTCCACCCATCTCTAGGATGACCCGGGTCACAGGAAAACAAGGGCATTCAAGGTCTTTGGCATCTCCATATTGATGAAGGAAAACTCTTAACATCCTTGACAGAGCTATAACGTAACTGCTGACATAGGCTGCCAGTCACCTCTTGCTCCTCACTGACACTGTCTGCCCCATGAATATTCCAGGCACACAGAAATATTCTCCACTGCCCCAGTGGCCTGGGTTGGCTCTGTGCCCCTGGCACGTCTTCCTCTGTTCTCCACCCCACAGCTTTAAGCAGGCTCTTTCTGTTCACTCAGAAGATTCAGCCTCGGCATCGTGTCTCACAGATACTTTCCCTCAACACCATCCCACCCCAGACTGCCCACTACAGCCAGAGTAGGGAAGGCGTCCAATATTTTCCCAACATTCTGGAGACAATTCTTACCAGATAGCATGATATCAACACGTGTATTTTTCTGTTTTTTCTCTGTGAAAAGAAAGGGAGGGTCAAGACAATAGTCAATATTTTTTATTTTATTTTATTATTTCGTATTTTAGAGAAGGGACTACAGAGTGTTCAGAGTCTCACTGCCAGATCAGATTCATAGTGATTCATCTTTTACAGTTTCCCAAGAACTGGGATTACAGGCCCGTGCCACCACGCCCTGTCTCAATTGCCATCTCAGCGCACCCTGGAGGCTGGGCCAGCCTGGATAACACTTTTTTTTAAGAAAGTATTTGGTACAGGGTCTCACAATACAGCTGGGACTCACAGTGTTCCTTCCGTTTGCAGTTTCCCCAGTGCTGGGATTACAGGTGTGTGCCACCACACCTGGTCTCGGTGGCCAGCTCAGTGTGCCCACAGGTGGGCCAGTGCCCCATGTGGTGCCAGGGATCAAACGCTGGTTCCTGCACTTGCTTAAGTAGGTGCTTAGTCCCCTGAGCTATTTCACTGGCCCTAATAGAAAATACTTGCATCTTCATCAGAAGCCTATCCTAAAGTAGATAACTCAAAATAAGGTTTTAAACTCAAAACTCATAAGTTGAGTTTTGAATTAGAGCTTCTTCAAAGTTGAGCTGGACAATGACAAGTCATTCCAGAAACCAACTTGGAACATCTTCTCTCTTAATTACCAAGGAGAGCCTTCCTTTACAGCTGGCATGATGGGAACATCTTGAAAATTTTCCAAGAAATTTGTTCCCTATGATTCATGTGATGAAAAATATTTTAGGGCTTGAGGCAACAAAATTAAAAGTCTGCAAAAGAAAATGTATGTTATTCTTCTGAGAGTTTGTGTGGCTCACAATGGACCTTTCATTTTGTTCTTTTGATCCTGTTTTATGAGCAGAGCCAAAAGGCCTATGGGCTAAGAGAAATGTAGTTCTCACTAACAACAGTCGTCTTCTTCAGAGTTAGATTTTCAGTCCAGAGCTAGCAGGGAATCTGTGGTGCTGAGTTGCTTCTATCTGCGACCCCGGTAACGTCAGGGCTTTCAGTAATATCCAGCAGAGTAGAATTGTATAGAAAGCACTATGTTCCTTTCTGAGGCACAGATCTGGGATCCAGTCTGAAAGACCTTCTAGAACCATCCTCGGGGCATGCAGGGAGTGGGTAGGACCTAGGTTCTTTTCTTAGCTTTTCCCCCCTGACATCGTCACCAAGCTCTGCTCCAGCTATAGTCCACGGTCCTTCCCACTCTGCCCACATCAGTTCAGCCTGCGAGCATGGCGTCTCGGCTTCTCTGGCTAGGCAGAGTTGATATCTCCCTAGAGAAAGGAATCTTAAGAATGAGCATTACAATTCGCATTTTCCATCGCTGGACATGTGACGGAAAATCCCCCAGAGGGCCCTCCTACCCAGAGTCCAGGATAAGTTGATACAGTGTTAGTGACAAAACTGGCCAGTGGTATAGAATAAGGAAATTGAGTCTTACTCTTCTGTATCAAAAATTGAAAAAGATATCTTTTACTCTGTTCTCCATCAGGATCCTTTGCCCAAGAGGCCGGTGCTGCTAGGTCTTCTGTTATTGGCAAAAGAGCTCCTTCTCAGTGAAAGAAATTGCATACTACCATAGATATAAATGTCCATGATCCACTTGCTACACAAAAGTTAAATTTGTGTCAAACGTGTTCAGACAATTAGGGTGGCTCGACACGCAGTGATTAAGGAATATCTCAAGGCTGCATAGCGAGGCCCTGTCTCAAAAGACCAAACGGAAGCGTCTCAAGGGCGTCTCAGAGGCAGGCAAGGCAGTGCTGTTCTTTTAGCAACCAGGAGTTAAGCCAGGTCACGGGGAAGCTTGAATGCCCACTTGGATTCCCTGGACAGGCTGAAGAACTCCAGAAGCAATTCCACCAAGGGACTCTCCAACCGGAGGATGGTGTCTGCTGGTTCTAACACAACGAAGAGAGCACAGAATGCACAGAGCGGACGAACAGCTCCGTGTAACTCTGCAGTGAGTCCGCTCCAGTCCCTCTGGAGATACTCGCCCAGCTCAGATTGACCAAAGGCTGAAACTGACATCATTGCCATCTAGGGACGCTCCGATTCGTCCCAAGCACAAAACTGACTCCCATTTCTTAAGTTGAACTAAGAATTTATTTCCCAGCTGCATCACGGCTCTTCCTTCTCCATCATGCCTGCAGTTTCTAGGCGATCAGTTCTTTGAGCGTCGCAGTCACCCTCTCGGTGGCCCTGTGTATTCGGGGACCTCAGTCTTGGCCTGGAAAGTGCAGCAACCCCTTCTGCCTGGTGTCTGGGCCATGCACCCACCCACGAAATTCACAATCACTGGCAGTGGTGTCGAGGCGGCCGACCGGATACTGAGGTGCTGCTAAACTTTTTAGGTGATTTTACTGGGGGTCAAGGTTAACAAGTAGACATGGTGATGGAAACAGGACTGTGGAGGACCGCCTGAGCAACTCTCCTTGAAAGAAGAGCAACTGTCTCCATTTTGACTGAGGCTGACCCTATTCTGTCATATTGAAATGTGAAGAGCTGGCTAGGACTTTTCATTGTCCTTTCAATTGGCCTTAAGCAGTGTGTAAGGTCTAGCCAAGGTGCTGGTGGTGATTTTTGAAGATGGCACGCGTGTTTCCCTGATAACAGGACGAAGAGCCAGTGCTCCACAGTGTCAGCTGGGATCGAGCCTTGAGATAGAGGATGTGACTTCCTGGGGCTTGAAAGATTACACATCAGAGCTGAAGCACCAGACCCCCAAAATATTAGATGCTATCTCAATGGCATAACGCAAATTATTTCCTTCGTATATCTCTGAATATGGCGGAGGTGAATGCAGGCCTCCTACCTAGCCCAGCTCACAGTGCTCATCTCCTTCCCACAATTCCCTTCAGTGTTCACCTTCCCACAATTCCTTTTCACAAGCCACTCCTCCTTCACCAATGAACAAAGCCCAAGTGCAGCCCTGGGTCGCTCTCCTGGTTCCGGAAAGCCATCTTCATGGCTGGACTTAGGGCCCCTTGGCTCCCCAATAATCATATATATATATGTCTTAGTGTCTTTGTTATCACCGTGGGTTGCACTGGGAGTGGTAGATTGGAATTAAGTTGGTGGAATTCCAATAACGGGTTTTAGGATTGTAAGTTTAGACTTCTTGGGCCAAGACGAGAACCAGGAAGGGGCTCCGACAGAGGATGAAGAAGGCCTCTCCCATGCCCTCAGGAACCGTGCATGGGCGCCTAATGTCCCTGCAGGCGGGGCCTCTTCTGGAGGGCAGGGCCTGCTCACTCCGGAGGCGCCTCTCCCTGCGCTGTCTCCACCCACATGAGAGAGAGCACTGGATATCCAGCGTGAGAAGTGTGGGCAACGTGCTCAAAATTTGGAAATAATATTTTAAGTCTAATTCAGTAGTCTGGGGATAGTTAAGTTGAAATGATAAAGCAGAAAAAATTGGAAGAAAGAAAGGGGACGCATGAAAGTAGAGATCCCTGGTGTTGTAGCTTGGGGCTTTGCAAGGGGGAGCAATGTAACACAGGACACAGTTTACAGAATTATTTTATAATAGTCGCCCAAAGGGTCATACAAAGAAGGAGTGCGGGGAATCTGTTCACACGCTACAGACAGAGAATCCAGGTGACGTCCTGGCCCCCCAGCCATGCCCTGCATGAGTCCAGCTGAAGACCTGGAGCCCATGACTGTGCCCGCAGCCCCAAGGTTAGCAGTGAAGCTAGAAAGTCTGTGCCAGTGGGGATGAGGGATCGGGGCCAGCAGGCCGAGGATCCCCACTGCAGCCAGGAAGCGCTACTCAAAGTAGCCATCCTCAGCAGCAGCAAGGGACCAAGCTGCTCCAGCCACAAGGACAGCCAAGCTCATGAGGAAAGCCGGCGTGGCAAGGCCCTCCAGCAGAGCGGCCCAAGAGAGCCGCTGGCTTCCCGCAGCTTCCCAGTAGCTTCGAAGCTCCTTCCTCGCCATTCTGCATCTTATGCCACCAGCAGCAAATCTCGGCCGGAACCCCCACGCCCAGCGCCACTCTCGGTCAGCTCACCAGGGGATTGCAAGCTGACCATCAGCTGTCAGTCTACTCTAGGTGGGAGTCAGAGAGGCTGTGCGTGATCCTCAGAGCCAGAGACAGCCGCCTAGAGTCTGGTAGGTTTGCAGTCCACAGCAAAGCTCTTTTCTTGGTGCCCGGGTTTACCACACATTCTCTTTATTTAGAGTGCGCTGAGTGGTCTGGCCTTGCAATTAAAAAAAAAAGAGGGAGGTAAGGGAGCTCCTCCTGTTCAGTTCCTGCCCGCTGAAACTTTTTCTTTCTTTCTTTCTTTCTTTCTTTCTTTCTTTCTTTCTTTCTTTCTTTCTCTCCTCCTTTCCTCCTTTCCTTCCTTCCTCCCTTCTTCCTTCCTTCCTTCCTTCCTTCCTTCCTTCCTTCCTTCTTCTTTTTTTTTCCTGGTACTGGGAATTGAACTCAGGACCTTGCAACCTTGCGCTTGCCAGGCAAGCACTTATTCTGCTAAGCCATCTCACTCGCTCCTGGCTAAGGAAATTTTCGCATGTTTCCTCTATGATGTGAAATGATAAAAGTATAAATGACAACTGAGAAACCAGAGGAGCCTAGAGTGGTTCAAGAGACATCACAGATGAAACAAAAGTGGTTGTTTTAAGAATAGACTTTATAATACTTAGCAAAGTCGTTCTTTTTTAAAAGAAAAACAAAAACATAGCCTACAAACATTATTGGAGGCAGAATAGGTGATGTCTTTTATTATTACCCACAATTCCAAACGCACTGTGAGTGATATAACTTAAATCCTGTGAGTTCTGCAGTGGTGTTAAGCATAACCATCAAGAACAAGCTTGGGACTATTGTGAAACCTTTTCACCTCAGGCGTGTTCCCATGAGCGAGGTGGTCCAATAGCCACAGCAGGAGCTGCAGAGAATGCCAGCAAGGAGCCCATACACAGGGGCGCACAGGTCCCGGTCCCTCACTGCCCAAGGGCTCCACAGCCCAAGCCCCACCCCCACCCCCCACGCCCCAGGGAGTTAATGACAGTGATAATCAGTCACTCCCTCATGTCTGCTAGCAATGCCACACCCAGCCTGATGGCCCAAGGTGACCCACTCCAGTTTCCTCACCTGACTTATATCTTCAAGGCTGGTTGACATTTACAGATGAGAAAATTAAGGCAGGTGATGGCTAAAATGAAGAAGAATGCTGAATTTGCCTTTTCAAAAATTCAAATAGCTTTTCTTCTTCTGACTAATAACTCCATCTCTTAACCAAAGCGTCCTTTAGCAATCTCGGATTCTGTCTCCTCAGGGTGCTGCAGCCGCAGCCCGGGGAGAACCAGCCCTCTCCATATACAGCAGGCCATGTTTGTCTCTATCTCAGGGTATCCAAGCAAGGCCTTTTTAACTTTCCATGCTGCAGACGGAGCTGTACTTTCCTGAATGGAATCCAGGAAAAAACTTGGAGGTTTGGCAGGAAGCCCGTGGGAAGCCTGCGGCAGGACCCGGCTGCAACCTGGCACAGGCGCTTTCTACAAAGGCCGGCGGACGCAACACCTTCCTTTGTTTAGCTCCAGTTGGAGCACAAACGGAGCCCCCAGATTGCAATCAGGACCTATTGTATAAACTTGGGGTTTCCACAGCATACAACATTTCTGGCACCATCTTCCTTATTATTTTTCAGCTGGAAAACCAATTAGCATTCTTTTTATATCTGGGCGTTAATGCAGGGACCTTAGAGCGAGTTTCTGGCCCGCAGCCCACACGGCTGCAGTCTCTCCAGCAATGCCTGACGAATGGAGATAAAACCATTACTTCATGTTTTCATACAAAGAGAAAACAAAAACCATTTCCTACACTCATTAATTGAGTGAAGTCAATTTCCACATTTAACAAACAAAAAGGTGGGCATAATCAGAGCGGCTACCCTGCGCTTCTTATCTCTCCGCGGGCTGGTTCCTCTGCACAAACAGGAGGGACAAAGACCTGTCAGGCTCTGACTAAGCTTTTCTTCTCTTGGGTCAAAGCCCTCAGGATCAGCCCAGGCTTCTGTCAAGTGGATGGCTTTTGAGCGCCACAGGGTCACGCCCGGTTCTTCTCTGTGGCATTTTTACTTTGCAAATTTGAACGACGTGATTTACCTGGAGGAAAACTGTGAGGAGATTCCAGCCCTGACAAGCGCATGAGTCAGAGCTGCCACGAGGGCACTGCCCAGTTGGAAAGAAATAAACAGGACCAAATATTTCCCTATCTCGAGGGCAGAGCAAAGTACAGTTCACACTTCAGGAATGTGGTTCGTGAGCACAGAAGGCCGTATCAGGGCCGCTGCCTCAGAAGAGCCGAGCGTGTGGAGGAGAGGAGACGAGGAGGCCCGAGTTGTGCGTTCTGTAGAGTGCACCGGGTGGTAAACATGCCCTGCCATGGCAACGGCGCAGAGCCACAAATCAGGGGACTGCGGCCCTCCAGGAGGTGGCCCATAACCTGGGAAAGTCTCCAGGATGATGGAGACTATTTAGAAGGGAAGCAGTAGAATAAACAGAAAGGAATCACAGCAATACAACGACAGTGGAAGACGAAAATACATTAGATGCAAAAAATAGCCGAGTACAGTCACGGTTGAGAGTCTTTGTGTTGAGAGCACTGGGTGGGCATCTCTTCGTCAGAAGTGGCCCGAGGTGCTGCCGCTCCCCCATCAAGGCTTTCTTTGTCAGCAGTGGGTGGTTGCACCCTAAAAAATAATCGACTTGAAGGACTTGTTTAAAGAATTTGTTCAGAACATTTTCCTTGCAGCCAAATCTATTCCGGAGCTATATTGTTTAACAAGAGATCTCTGTGCTAAGTTATAAGGAACTTGTTTGCCCATTTTTTTTTTTTTTTCATATTACTAGGTTTGTATTCAGGAGCAGGAAATGGTCATAACAATCTAAAGAAATATTAGGAAACACCCAGTATGTACAGGAAAAAAAAATAGATTTGGGTGCCAGAAATCACCTGATCCCTGATGCGTAGGATAACCACAAATTCCCTGACCCTATCCTGTATCCATGTTGCCCAGGGACACTGGTCCTAGGCCCCGGAGAGCTCAGAACCCAAAAGAGATATCAAAAAGGGAAGTATGGGAAGCGGCAAAGATGAGTCTTCAACTCTTTGACTTCACCTAAAAGAAACATGGCAACACCATGGAAAAATTTAATTTCTTTTTATCCTGGGAGAGGAGAAGAAACTGTCCACCAGCAGCAACACCTACCTGCAGGCTGCCTCCAGGGGTGTCTGGGGGTGTCCCCCTAAAGCAGCGTCTGTCCGTCAGCTCCTGGAAGGCCGCAAGAGCTGCCACTCTCTGTACCTTGCCACCTGGCAGGTATTGCCCAGATGTCCTGGGCTGGAAAGCGTTCCCCACTTCTGCCGCCGCCACCAGCTCTGCTACGGGCCGCAGCCACGCCATCAGGGTGGAACGCTTTGATCTCTCACAACTAAGTTTAACCGTGGCTCAGACCCAAAATGTGGACTAATTTTGGCAACTTCCTCTGTATACTTTTGTCTAGAGATAAAAGGAACATTTAGGAACATAAACAAAAGGTGGACTTCGGTGGGCCGCGCTGAGCAAACAAGGCTAGAGACGCCGGTGCCCCGCATTGCCCTCGCCTTCTTCAAATCCACACTGCCTCCCTCGTTTGCTGGCAACCAGCGGGATTGTTTCCTCCATGGCAAAGATAGGAAAATAATGTAACTTTAGAAAGGAACAAGTCACTTCCAGCATGGGGCTTCCGCTTGCATATGAAGTTTTAGAAATCGAAAATTATCACGCTGGTGCTGGGACTTCAGGGTGCTTGTTTTCAGGCAGCTCCAGTAGACATTGCAAGGCCGGGAGACCTCAGAGGCGTTCGTCTGATGTCCTCATATCGCGGGAGGCCTGGGCTTCGGGTGGGGACTCGCAGCTTACTAAACCCAGCTGGAAAAGAGCAAGCAGCTAACCGGTGACCTTGGTGCCGGGTCAGTTTTTCAGCTGAGAGCCATGTGTGAGACGCCAAGTGTCTATGTGAGCTCAAGAGTACATTCTAGAACAGTGCAGCCCCCAGTGGGGAGGCCGTCTCCTCATTCGGACTCACATCTGAGCAGACACGGTTTTGCTGAAAGCGGGTAATACTGTAAGCAAGGCATTGTACAAGGACTAAAGTCACCACACTGGGGCCCACCCAGATAGCTCAGTGGACTAAAGCGCCCGCTTAGGCAGAGCACAGTGGCCGGGGTTCGATCCCCAGCAATGCATGCCAGCCCCACCCCTGGGGTGCACTGCGAAGGCACAGTGGTGCGCACCTGCAATCCCAGCACTTCAGAGACTGAAAACAGGAGCATCACTGTGAGTCTGATCTATGTTGTGAGACCCTGTAGACCCCGCACTAAATACATCAAAAATAAAGTCAGTCACCAAATTGAGAAGCAAGATTTGTTGACTTTTACTGGCCAGTGTCCTGGGAGCCCAGGGAATTTCTTGAAGGGCCCAGGGACACAGGGCCTGATGGACAGAATAGACTGCAGCTTACAGGCCTCCGTTACTCTTCACAGTGACCTGACCAGCAGAGGTAAGCTAGACAGTTAGCAAATGGGCGGTGTGGGTGGGAACGGACATGGAGAACTTGCGCATGAAGGAGTCTCAACACGGAGACCTAAAGTGACCTTGGAAACCTTTTGTTTACTTATTTGCTGGCTCATCAGATGGCAAGGTAGCATTAGCTGTAAAATGGAAAATGCTTATTATTTTTAAAAATGAAATCGCCTTTGTTTTATCATATTGTTTGTTGAAAAACTGAGAAAGCAACACTACCCTGCTTGATTTCTCCGTGGCAGTGCTGGCCCGGGTTTCTCGGTGAAGGGGCGACTCACACATGAAACACGTGAAGTTCCCGTGAGAATTCCTGGCCACCTCGGAAATCCAGGTCGCATGTCAAGTGTGGAAGTTGGTACAGATCCTGTCTGTGACCTCTTCCAACAAAGCAGCTTTTGCGCGGCAAAGATCTGAATAATATCACAGAATTTCCTCTCCTTCCCATTTAACACCGCTGACAAAAGAAAAACTCGTAGCAGAGCCCGAGTTAGGGTACATGCAGGTACGGAGAGGTCAAAACCCAGCTAGCAATGGACATGTGAATGTCACGCCTGCCTTGACAGACTTCTTCATCCTGTGAGGAAGAATCTGAGCCACTGTTCCCAGCCTTCCTTGAATACGCCTGTCATATTATTTCAGTTTCGAAACACATGGTGTGAAATCATCACCGCGTGTATACATGTATGTGTATATAAACATACACATATAAATTACGTAGGATCCTACTGTGCTATAACTTATTTTTACTTAGGTTTTTGTCTGTTTGTTTTGTTTTTATTTATGTATTTGGTATAGAGCGTCACTATCCAGCTTGGATTCGTAGTGATCCTCCTGTTTTCAGCCTCCCCTGTGCTGGGATTATAGGTATGCACAATCGCCCCAGTCTTGGTGGCCAGCTCAGTGTGCCTGGGGGTGGGGCTGGCGGGGCATGTGGTGCCAGGGATGGAACCCTCGTCCCT
>PVKN010035801.1:0-11564 GCA_004027915.1 Capromys pilorides | reverse complement strand
ATATATATATATATATATATATATATATATATATATATATATATATATAATATATTATATATTATATATATATAAATATATTTTTTTCTTGAAACTAGCCAGTCCATGGTACTTTACTCTGGCAGTCCTGCCAAATGAATATTCAATGTCTTGGTTACTTCTTCCTACTGGGACAAAATACCCAACACTAACAGGATAAAGAAGAAAAGGTTTATTTTAAGCTCACAGTTTGTAGAGGCTTCAATCCACAGTTTTTCTGTCTCCAAGGCAGGGTAGCATGGCAGAAGTCTGTGGCAGAGCAGAAACACATCATGGAAGGGTAGGCAGAAAAAGCAGTAGTAGTGATTGTTTCCCTTTTTATTTTATTCAGGTTACAAACTTATTGGTTAGTACCACTCACACCCATGATGGGTACTCAGTCTTACCCAAATCAATTCAGCCACTGAACCATACGAATCCAACTGAACTCGTCCCAGTTATTATACACTCTTACCTGAGTCAATCCCCAAAGCCCCACCTATGAGTTCATCAGCATTTGTAGAACTTTTAGATATAAAGCATAATATCCAGTAAGAGATAGGCTGTAATTGGTTTCCACGTGCCTGTATTATGAATGACTGATTTCCTCTTTAATTATTTCCTTTTTTTTTTTTTTTTACAGCACCATACATATACTGTTGTCATAATTTGAAAAATAGTCCTAGAATACTATGTGCCACCATTCCTGGGATTCAGTTTGAAAATCCTAACAACAAAGAGGCCATGGCAGAGAAAGTCATGTTTTTTATTGTAAAAGAGATATTTTCATAAAAGAAAGCATTGTAATTCCACAACGTTAAAACTACAGAAGGAAAATTGGTAAGCGTACTTTTGAAATCTTTCTATAAATATTCAGGAAGAAGCCTGCAGACTCTAAATTGCTGATACTGCTGTTTCAAAGATGCCTGCAGCACATACCGTAGAGACTCAACAGTACTATAAATGAGCTGTTCATTAATGATACCTATGTAAATTATGAGACTAAACGTAATATTCAATATAAAACACTCCCATTTTTTAGAAATCCTTTTAGAAAGCCTTTCAGGTGGCAATGATTACCAGCAATGTTTTGTTAGCTGTTTCATAAGCCTTTCTGTTATTCTTAATTACTTTTGTAACTACCAGCACTTATTCAATTAGATATGTTAGTAGTCCCTGGATTTCTGTACACCTGTTTCTTCCAGCTGTCTGGAAGTCTGGCTCCCTGACGTCTGTGCAGAATTAGTAGACCCATTTCCTACCACTCAAATCACTGGAAAAGAAGCTGAGGGGTGAATGTGGGGTTAAAGAGGTTAAAACACAGACCAAAAGTAGCTACACATCCCGTTTCATGCAGTGAAATGATTGTGTAAATTCTGGGATGTATCCAATAATTACCATAAGACCTACTATGCTTTCCTAGATACTATGTAAATTTCTTTACTAAAGAAATATCCCAGGCTGTTGAGATAGCTCAGTGGTCTAAAGCGCCTGCTTAGGAAAGCTTAGGCAACTGCAGGGGCTGTGGTTCAATCCCCAGCACCACATGCTGCACCAGCCCCACCCCCAGGGCAGGCTGAGATGGCCATAACATGAATGAGTGAATGAATAAATAAATAAATAATTTTAAAAGATAAAAATAAAAAAATAAAGAAGTATCCCTTGCTTAATAAGCTCTCTGATGCTTATTTTGTATTTGTAATTATATGGAAACTTAAGGCCTGGTTGTAGAGTAGTCTTACTTAAAAATTTTGATTAAAATAAATACCTAAAATTTAGTCATTTATATCAAGCTAAGATAGTTATCTAAAAGTGCTTTAAAAAATATGGTTTCCCAGTTTTGAGAAAATATTTACTATACTTCTCCAGGAAATTTGCCTATATTCCAGCAGTATTGCCATGGAAATTATTGCTTTGATCTGACAGAGCTTAACAATAACTGGGAAAGACCAATAAGTCTAGATTAGATAAGTGTTATTAACAGACAAAATTACAGGAGTAAATGTGAACCATGTATACTAAAAGGATAGTATCATCATTTATTATCACATTTTTAAATGTATGAAAATTATAAAATTACACTGTGAAGATTGTAATTGAAGTGTTTGCAACAAGCTTCTATTCCGTGGTTGCTCACTGTGCAATTGCTCATAATTATAAGCACTGAAAGAAAATTAAAACCCAGAGACAGAGCATTCATTAAACAAATAAAATACAGTTCATCAGCAAAAGAGCATGTTGTACAATCATTAAGTGACATCTCATATTTCCCACAAGAAAAGATAGATCCTCTCTGTCCTTTTTTAACTATATGATAGTAGAGAAAAGTTTACGAGACATAAACCTGCAACAAATAAGAGGACAACAAAGTAGCCCACAATACACAGTGGGGAGTAAATGGAAGACCCTGGGTAGACCAGGTGTAGAAAAGGAAGCCACAGTCTGGAACTCATCTGAGCATGTCAGTAAAGAAAGAAAAGCCTCCCTCAGCAGGTACAGAAACTGAAAGGCAGCATAAAAACACGAGGAAATAATAGGACTAAAACTCAATAGTCAAAGAAGGTCTATGTACAGAAACTGTGAAGCAATTTGTCCCCTCCCTTGTATGCTCTAGTGGCCTGGAGCTTTATACTCCAGCCTAGACAAATCTTGCAGCAAAATGTAGGCAACTGGAAGACACTATGTTAAGTAAAATCATACATAAAGGAAAATATCTTTCTAATATATGAAAGCTAAGACCCTATTTGAAATCTTAAGAAAAAAGAACACTTGTGTCAACAGCATACTGTCTTCCCATTGTAAGCACCTAAAAGAATAAATAAAGTTCTGAAAAGTACAATAGACATAGTAAAATGGAAAGATACTGAACATTAACAATAGGCAATTGAAACGAAGGAAAGAAAAAAAAAGAAAGGAAAATAATCATGCAAGTATATTATACTATTGAAAAGTACATACACTGAAGATTTCTGCCCTATTATAGTTGAAGCAATCAAAATGGAAAATTAATTGATCATCACTTGCTACACCACTGAGAATGAAATTGATGTAATTCCTACCTCCACATAGTTTAACATATATATATATATACAACGTTAAAATATCATGTGTGCCTTATAAATATAAATGCATATTTCACATTAATAAAAATTAATCATAGAAGAAACGGAAAAGAACTAAGGCAGCTGAAGCTGGGTGATGATGCTAACAAACACCTCCTTGTTCTATTGCAGAGCTGTTTTCTAAACTAATAACCAATGTTTGCCTTCAGCCTCCTCAACCTTACAAAAAATCCTAGCAGCCAATAAACGTGAACTGCCCCAAAGGTCATATAGTCTGGCTTCCTATCACCCACTTCTAAATATTAGCAAATGAGGCATTTGAGGAAAGTCTGAAGCATGCAATATAAACACCAAGGAAAAACAAAGGCAGGGAGACCTGTAAACTAGAATCCTCAGTGACATTTCAGAAAATATTCCTTCTATAAAAAATACTCTATTGTAAAAGAAAAACTGAATTGGAGAATAAAAGAGCTCTGGAAAGTTGAAGATTTGCATTTGAAGATGAGAATCAAACCCATCCCTACTGCGCTGCCATCCAATTCCAATCTTAGAGGCTGTGATCAGCCTCTAAGGTGTAGAAGCTGCCAACAAGGCTTAGAAATTACAAAGGTTTTGATCTCTGCTGAAATTCTGGATGAAAATAAACCTGAGAGGAAAGAAATTTTCCATAGACTTCAGAGCAACTAAGCAATCACTGTGGTAACCCTGGCCCAGAGGCTAAAAATGTTCTAGCCCAATGGCTTTCCAAATTGGAAATAGCTCAGAAGCATTGAAAACTCACTGGAAAGCCATGACCAATTCTAATTAATTCAGAGACTGGCGGTGAAATAGAACCATTAGTATTACTGAGATTTGCTAGGTAATCTTAATTCATGTCCAAGCTGGAGAATCGGTGTACCAGCTGCTGCAAGAGCAACGTCCAACACTGCAACTAGTAACAACTGCCACAACCTCTAGGAATTGATCGGAAATGGTATATCAGGTTATAGTATAGACCTCCTCAGTCAGAAGCTATATGTAAACAAATGACCAAGGATTTATATTCACATGAAAAATATGAGTTCTAAACCCAGCCAAGGTCTAAAAGTTCAAATCAATTAACCAACTACAGCTACCGTTTTTTGTTTGTTTGTTTGTTTGTTCTGCATTTAGTACAAGGTCTACGGGATCTCACCGCATAGATCTGACTCACATTGATTCTCCTGTTTTCAGTCTCCCAAGTGCTGGAATTACAGGCATGTGCCACCAGGACCAGTCTCAATCGCCCCAGGGGCGAGGGTGGGGGCGGGGGTGGGGCCGGCAGAGCATGCCAGGTATTGAACCCCAGTCACTGTGCTCTGCCTACAACATTGTTATTTTTTAAATATCACAAAGATAATTCTCGTACATAGTCAAACTGAAAATCTCTACCCTAAATATTGCAAATGAGGCAACCAAAATGGAAAATTGATTAATCATCACCTGCTAATCATCACCACTGGCTAGGACTGGAGTTCATGTAATTCTCTCTTCCAACAACCCTATGCTCAAAAGATGAGATATGAGTCAATAGAGAAAATTAAACACACACACACACACACACACACATTAAAATCAGCAGTGTTGAGACTGGCAACAAAATAAAGTCTCTCCAGTACTTGGCAGGGACAGAAAAATAAATGGAACTCTGAGAATCATAAGATAGCTGACAAGCAAACTAACCCTACAGAGCCACTAGAGAAATAGAACACAAAACAGACGAAGGAATGAAACATTAGGCAAGTTAACCCTGGTTCCCGGCAGGGAGTACTGTCTCTACTAAAAACAAAATAGCCTGGAAAGGGCCAGGGTCAGCATCTTCAGGGAGAAGCAATGGACTAGCTCTGCAGCACCCCCAAAAAGCCAACCTCCCAAAAGCCCACTGCTATTGTAAACTATAAAGACAGCACAGGGCTTCACTCTGAAAATGGTTTCTTTTGCATAGCAGGCAGAGCTACAGAAGAATCCAGTGGAGCATCTGCCACATTTAAGAGTCATTTGGGGAAGGGGTTAGGAAATTGAGCTCTATGGCAGCATAAGCAACCGCCTGGCAAGTGCAAAGTTACAAGTTTGATCCTTGGTATTGCATGCTGTGCTAGCCCTGGAAAACAGGGCACAGCTTGCTGCCTGGGAACCAGGCATACTGGCACATGCCTGTAATCCCAGCAATGGGGGGAGGCTGCGACAGGAAAATCACTATGAATCCAAACAGTGTAGCAAAACTTCTGCTTCAAAAATTAAAAAAGCAAGTAAGTAAACAAGTAAGCAAGAAACTGAGCAATAAAGAAATTGAGCTATAGAACAACCACACTGAATGGGTGGGAGACAGCCACAAAAGAAAGCTACAGTGAGGGCACAAGCTTGACAGAATCTGCCACCACCAGAGAAGTTTAAATTCAGGCTAGAAATGACACAAATGTCCTGTCTTCCATGATGAGCCTCCAAGTTGCTAGTGGGTAGCAGTTGGAGAGGACAAGGTATAAAAATGTTGGCATCAAGTCCAGCAAATTGCTCCAGCCCAGTGTTCTGCTGCCTATGTACAAACATAGACATTGGAATTCTATTTGCTTTCTCTACCTGTTTACATGATCAGGTGCACGCCCCAGAGTAGACAGTTGCCACATGCTTGGATGGATGAAGAGAAAGACCCCTGGAGAGGCAGGTGCTCATCGCCCCACAGGCTGTAACGCCAGATGGAAATGGTCATGATTTCTGACACAAAGAAAGATACCAAAAGTGGGAGCAACTGGAGAGAATGCAGCCCAAGGGAGGACATCATTGACTGGCCATATCCAGCAGGAAAGATAGGCAAATAGTGTTCAGGCAAGAAAACCTGAATGTGGTGACAGAATTGATCTTAGGAGTGATTCACTATTCCTCTTTCTTACTTGGTGAATTTCAATACCACCAACCATGAAAACAAATAGCTCATTATAAAAACACAGAAAAATATTCTGGATTTATTTCTTTCAGACTTCATAAATTTTCATGGAGTTGGGCAACCAACTCTTCTTTACTTTGCTCTGTGTTTTTTCCTTTTCTTTTTCTTGTTTGTTCTTTTATGTTACTTTTATGTAATTCCATTAATGTCCTTATAATACTTAATAGGATCTATTGTCTTGCATTTCTCTCCTGGCTTTGTTTTCCTTTGTTTTTCTAATTTTGTTACTTGGGTTTCTCCTGTCTCCACCCACCATTCTTCTGAGTGTTGTTATTAAACCTTATCAATCTTTAGATATGTAGTTGATGCTGTGCTATTATTGTTGAGATCTTTGCAACTGTTAATGGTGGTATAGATGTATATTTGATAGATTTTACTCTGTGTCAATACTTTGTCTTTGTGCCTATAATTACAAATTTCTTTTCTTTTATTAAGAGTAGTAGTGTGGTGACTTTTTTGGTTCTTATAGTTAGTCAATATCCAGTTTGCCACAGACTCTATTATTGTTGATCATTTCATTACTATTACTAGGCAGTATAGTTGTTACTATCAATTGGTTATCAATTGTGTGCCAATATCTGGTTTGTCTTCTTATCATCCACAGTACTATAGTTCAAGTCCAGAGCACTAATTGTGGTGCTAATTACATTACACTCTCCCATTCCCATATTAATGGAAGCTGACAGGAAAAGGCCTATGATTAGTCATGCTTAGAGGGCATCACTGGAAACCAGACGCTACCTGAAGAAATCTTCGTATTAGAAACAATATCTTTTGGGGCCAGTAAAATGGTTCAGCAGTCTAAAGCACCAGCTTAGGAAAGCTTAGGTAACTACAGGGACTGCAGTTCGATTCCTGGCACCACATACTGTGCCAGCCCCAACACCAGGGTAGGATGAGCCAACCATAATTAAACAAAACAAGGAAACAATGTTTTGTGGGGGGGAGGGGGTGGTCTCGCTATGCAGCTCTGACTCATAGTGATCCTTCTGTTTCCTGCCTCTCAAGTTACAGGCACACACCACCACACCCGGACTCTATTGCCAGCTCACGTCACCTGAGAATGAGGCTGGCACAGCAGGTGGGGCAAGGAATCAAACCCTGGCCCCTGCATTTCCCTAAGAAGTTGCTTAGTCCACTGAGAATGTCTTTTAAGTATAGTTGATACACGGCCATCAGCACATACACTTGAGAAAAGAATAGATATCTAAGAACAAAAAGCAAAAGAAATGCTTCCAAAAAAGTTTCAGCTCCCCTAAACCTATTCCAAGAGTTACTGAAGGGCAGGTAATAAAAAACCAGGCAGCTGAAATATATAAAATGATAAAAGGAGAGATAAACAATAAGCAGATCAATATATTGCAGGCCTAACTATAGGCCTTTTCCTGTAACCAAACTCAAAGGTGATATACATAATCAGATAATCAACTTAAAAAAACATAATACTCAGTGAGCTTAGAAAAGACACTAATAAAAAGCAAGGCTAGACAAAATGATACAAAGTATTAATGAACAGATTAACAAAAATTAGAGCCCATGAGAAGTACCAAAGAGAAATCTACTAAATAAAAATTATATTGAAAGTAATACTGTATTCGCTTCTGCAAATATTCTTTTTATGTCATTTGTGTTGGCTCTTTTTTATTAACAATATTAATCTTATGTAAAATAGACAAGGAAACAATTAAGGTTTATTGAAAGGAAGAGTTGATGCTTAATTGTTTGATCAAATGTGTATGTCTATATCTGATAATCTGATGATAACAATACACAATATAGCAACCACTGTTGATTTTCTATTCTTGTTTTGAAATTTTGTGTCATTTTTATTATGTTATATTGCTTTGTTTTTGTCTTTGTTCTTGTTATTTGGTTATTTAGTTGTGTTTTTTTTCTTCTTTAATATTAAAAGAGGGCTGGAAAGATAGCTCAGTGGTCTAAGTGCCTACCTAGCAAGCTCAAGGACCTGGATTCAATTCCCAGTATCTTACACTGTGCTGGCCCTGCCCTGGGTATGCCATGACAGCCACCAAAACCAGGAGCAATGGTACACGCCTGTAATCTTAGCACTGGGGAGGCTGAGACAGGACTGTATGACTTCAAGCTGTGTAGCAAAACCCTGTACCAAATAGAAAGAGAGAAAGAAAGAAAGAAAGAAAGAAAGAAAGAAAGAAAGAAAGAAAGAAAGAAAGAAAAGAAAAGAAAGCAATGCATAAAAAGTGACAGTGTGAGGCCAGAGTGTCAGAAGCAACAGACAGGGCTGACATGGGTGACTGCCTACTCAGTAATAGCTTAAAGTCAACATAAAAAAAATGGGTGCAACAGCTGCTATATGGCACAGAGAGGAATCTAAAATTAACTTTAAAAAATAATATTCATTGTAAGTAGTGAAAAATCAGAAGACAGTACAAATGCCACAAAAACCTATTTATAGAAAATAGCAGAGGTTTTTCCAAATGAGGGAAAGAATTTAACATAGAGATAAGTGAAGCATATAATACCTCAAAAAGTCACCCAAAAATAATTTCTCTACAATACATCATGGTCAAAATCCCCAGAGTACAATACAAGGGCAAACTCTTAAAAGCTGTTAGAGAAAAGCAACAACTCACTTCTAAAGATAAATCCATTACAGTAAATTTCCCTGTGCAAACCTTATAGCACAGAAGAGTTTAGACTGAAGTGTTAAATCCCTAAAAGAAAGCAAACTGAAAGAAACATTGACATATTCTTCAAAACTATCTTTCAAAATTGATAAAGAGGACTTTTTCATGATAAAGAAGAGTTTCAAAAATTCATAAGAAAACAAAGAACCACTTATATTCTAAAGGATATTTTAGTGAGAAGCCAACAATGTCAAAATAAATATACTGGTTACAGTAAGCATTTAAGCAGCAAGCAAAAAAAAGTCAATCAACAACAGAACATAATGCCATATCAAAAATAAGTCAGTAACTTTCAGCAATAGCTCTCTTTTTTTCTTTTTATCCTTTTTCTTAATTTCTTATAACTTTTTATCTTTTTTATTATTACTTTTAATAAGAAATAGCAATGCAATGGTTTCAAAACATGTTAGTAGTACATTCCCAATAATTGACACAATGCATATTGCTGTCCTCATAGTAGTTATACAGAGCACAGGGTGTAGACATGATAATTTTTCTAATCATTGTTGGTACAAAAAATTCTTATCATTGAACTAAGAAAAAGTAGTTGTATACATATTCCAGTATTCCGTAATTGCAGTGGGTTATTGGCAGAACTGACAATGTCAAAAGCTGCTGATTTAAGCCTTTTACAGCTCAATGTACTAATCTAGTTTTATGTTTTATACCTTGTGGTTAAACATTTCTCCTGGGTGGTTAAGAGCAAGTTAAAGCAAGACCTGTATAACAAAGCATGTAACTTTCATATCTCCCAAGATCAGTCATATCCCCTCAGGATTTACTTTGAAACCATGTAAAGTGCTTTATAGAACTGTTGTCAGTATCAGCCATCTGGATGAGTCGTGGCCATTGCTTGACCGGTTTGCTTAAGCTCAAGTACCTATGTTATAGAATAATAGTATTATGAAGTTTCTCTTCTGGAGGGTTAAGAATGTAAGTTTACAGACCAAAAATTAGAGAAAAAGAAGAGTTATAAGGATTGCCAATATTTGGCCCTAGCCCTTCAAGGTCAGTGAGGACTCAGGACATAAGAGAACCTGTGCTATAACATCCTGTAACTTAGTGGTTTCCCAAATTTTCTGGTCAAGGAAATTATGAGGCCACAGAGGAAAGGGATTGATGATGTATAGTGTGCCTAAGGAGAGTCACCTAGAGAGAAAACATTCTCTCAAGCAATAACTCTCAATGTGAATGATCAACCACCCTCAATCAAAAGATACAGACTGGTAGATTTGATCAAAGAATAAAACTCAATGGTATATTGAGTATAAGAAACTCACTTAATCTAAAAACAAATGCGCAGACTAAGAAAGCAAAGGTTGTAAAACACATACCCTGCAATGTGAGTCCCTAAACATTAAGGAGTAGCTAATTTATTTTCAGAAAATAAGACTTCAAGCCAAACTGACAGAAAATGCAAAGGTCACTACATATTGCTTCAGAGAGCAATTAAATCAGAAGAGATAATAATTATAAACATACATGCATGGAACACTACCATACCTAACTTCATAAAACAAGTGTTAACTGACAGATAAATGTCAAAAAAATGACAGAAGATGACATAAAATAGCTTACTAACAAAAATCAATTAGACAAAAAATCAAAAAGGAAATATCATCATTAAACCATACTTTCCAAAAGACTTAATAGATTTCTACAGAGTGATCTACCCAACAAGAAAATGAATAATCTTCTCAGAAAGCACATGGAACATTCTCCAAAATAGACTGTACACTAACACATAAAGCATGGTTAAATAAATGCAAAAGAATTAGGATAATCTAATGTATTTTATCAAATCACACTACAATAAAACTATACATCAATGGCAAAAGAAACCACATAAATCATGAAAACACATGAAAGATAAAACAATACCTTCTTAAGTAATCAATGGGCCACAGAAAAATCAAGGAAGAAATTAGTTCCAAGAATCGGATGACAATGTCAGTACACCATATCAGAACCTATGAGACACAATGAAAGCCAACCTAACAGGGAAGTTTATAGCTGTGAATCTCCTTCATTAAGAGAAAGAAGAATAAGCTCAAGTAAATAATCTAATAAATCTCAAAAATCTAGAAAAACTAGCATAATCCAAATCTAAATTTAGTATGAGGAAAAATTATTAAGATTAGAGCAGAAATGAAGAAAATTAAGACATATATTTAAAGCATCATGGCCAAGTAAGCTTTTAAAATTAAAATTTCATAGACTAGAGGCAATGTTATCATTGAGAACTTCAAGTCTACTCAACTGGAAGATAAAATATAATTTTCTCACAAAGATATTGATATTATGAGGTTAGACACTTAAATGATTAATTGTGCTCCCTGTGTTTCCCAAAAGGTAGGTTGAATTCATCGTGCCTAGGACCTGTGATCTTATCAGGAAATACTGTCTTCTTAGGTATAATCAAGCTATGATGATATCATTCTGGTTAATGTTAAGGTTACAGGGAACAAGAGATTTGGAGACACAATGGAAAAGATCATGTGCAAAAGGAAGCAATTATAAAGTTATGTTATCACAGTGCTAAGAAACATCAAGAATTATTGGCAACTGCCAGAAGCCAAAAATGCAAGAAAGAATTCTTCCCAAGAGAAGACAAAGAGAGCAGGGTCCTATTGAAACTATTAGAAAATTAAAGCTCTATTTTTTAAGCCACTCAGTAAGTGACAGGTAGTTATAACAGTCTTAGAAAACTAATACAGATGACAAATACAAAAGAAAATCTAATATTGGATTAGAAAAAGAAAACAACTAGATCTAGGTAACATCATTAGACTATTGAATTTAAGATATTTTTGAGACTTCAAATTGAATGCCATTGCTGAATTTCAGTATGAATTAGGA
>PVKN010035800.1:0-11560 GCA_004027915.1 Capromys pilorides | reverse complement strand
AGGCACCTGCGAAAGAGGGTGAGCCCTGTCAGCCTGGGATGGGGCATTGTCTTTCACTCAACAAAACATTTATGAGATTCTTGGATGAAGCAGTTATTCTTTTTCTTATATTGGTGAATACTATTTCACAGTCTAAATGGACCACAGAATTTTAAACTATTTTCTTGTAGTTGAGTATTTGAGTTATTATGGAGCTAACACACAGCTGCTGTGAATGCTAGTATTCAAGGTTCAAGAATTTTTTGGAAGATCTTTCGTCTTCTTTTGCACTGTTAGATGCCCAGGAGGTGAACTGCGGGGTTGAGGGTGACACGACACTTGGGAAACTGCCAAATTTTTCCCAGTGTGCACGTGCCATTTTCTCTTTCTCTTTCCAAGAGCAGCATAGGAGAATCTCAACTCCTTCATGTACACACCCACATTTGCCGCTGGGTCTTTTAATTTTAGCCACTCTGGTGGGTGTGTGGTAGAGCTGTGGTGAGCTTTCAAGCCACATTTCTCTAATAACTAATGACACTAAGCACTTTTTCAAGGGTTTTATTGGTCATTTGCATATGGTCTTGCATGGAGTGTCCACTCAAGGCTTTTTATTGGATTGCTTATCTTTTTATCACACAGTTGTAAGAATTCTTCATAGTTCATGGATCCAAGTGCTATGTCAGATAGGTTTTGCAATAGACATTTTCTTATTTATTTCATAAATGTGTATTTAAGTGAAGCAGGTGTTTTTATTTTTGATGAATACTAGTTTATTATCTTTTATTGTATGATGCATCCTTTCAGAACTCTTTCTAAAAATTTTTTGCCTTCTCAATATATCAGCCATATATGCTCCTGCTGGGCATAGTGGTGGTGCATTCTTGCAATCCCAGTGCTCTGGGAGGTTGAGACAGGAGGAACCCAGGTCCAAGCCCAGCTTGGCAACTTAGTGACTTAGTGAGACTGAATCAATCAATCAATTAATCAATAACAAAGGCCTAGAAATGTAACTCAGTACAAAGGCCCTCAGCTCCGTGCAAGAATTAGCGAGCTAACTGCCTATCTTTTACTTCTAGCAGTTTCTTGTTTGAGCTTTTACTTTTAGATCTATGATCCCTCAGATGATGTGAGAGATGTATCAAGTGCTCAGTGTGCACTCTTCTCTTTGATTCTCTTGAACAAGTTATGAAGCAGGTATGAGTGTTATTCCCATTTTTATGCAGAAGAGATCTAATCTAGACTTTTCGTTGCATTTCACTATTTCTTCACTTTTGCTTTCTGCAAATACCGGTCATTTTGGAGCTGGGCAGCAGTCCTCAGAATCTGCATTTGGCCCACATATTGAAGAGTCTCAGTTCTGGTCCAGATAGAATCCAGGAGACATTGGGAGATAGCTCCTGTGGTTAAGAGAGACTTCTCCAAGGGAAGAGGGTTGAAGATTGCTACTTGATGTTGGGTAAATGAAGGACTTAAGTTTAAAGAAAAATGGTTTTTAGGGGGAAAAGTGCATGACCAGTGGCCCCAAAGTTGGCATGCTGCTCAGCAGGTTGGTTCTTCCAATGCCAATGATCACAGTGACAGCCCCACTGACACAGGTCTCACTGCAGCCCTGCTTTGTCAAGGGACCTTGGAGTTCTACCATGAAGTCAGAACACTTCCTTCTCACATGACTAAGCCAACAGAATAAGAAAAAAGAGTATACCAGCTCCAAGCCTTTCATAGTTGGATCAAAAAATCCCCCCAGAAAGTCTATATGTTCAGGGCTTTTAGAAAGTGACCAAACGGTGAGGGCACTGTGCTTGTAATGGCTTGAACCATTCAAGAGTTCATAGTAGAATTGGATGGAGGAAGTAGGTCACTGGGGATGTGACTAGGACCAGTGTGCCCTCTTCCCAGCTTTTTCTTCTTTGTTCTTTCTGGATGCCATGAGGAGGGTAGTTGTCCTCTGCCAGGATATATGCCACACAGTTTCTACCTGGGAGCCTGATGACCATAAAGAAAATCCTTTGAAACTGTAAGCCAAAGTATACCTCTTCATTAAGTTGTAAATGTGGGGTATTTTGTCCCAGAAACATGAAAGCTGATTTATACAAAGCCAAGAGGGCTTGGAAATTTCAGCTTGCTCTCTTTTGCCTCTGCCTTCCCCATGAGACCATGGCCACATGCCTTGCTGGCTCCTGAGCATCGCGTGGGGCTTAGCCTGCTTAGCTGGTTGTCTCCACCATGGTCATCAAAGATTGGCTTTTGAGTCATCTAGGAAGCAGATGCGTAGACAAAGATAGGATTGCAAGATGTCTCTAATGGGATACTCCAGGGAAAGATAAAAGGGAGAAGAGCAGGCTTGACAGGGAAGGGCTTTAGGCATCCATGCAGATCTGATACCTGTGACAGAAGGCTTGGGCAGAGAGCCCCAGCCACCTGACCAAGTCTCAGTCACATCCAAATGCAGTGCTGAGCAAAGGCTTCGCAGGATGGGAGTCTGGCCCAAGATGACATGACCAGGCTCTGCCTCACTCACGTGTCAGTCACTGCCCAGAGCAGCTCTCCAACATGTTGTCTTGATTTAAAAACTGAAGAAGCATTTGAAGGTACCAATTGCTAGAGGCTTTCAAGTAGCTGCAGGCTTTCCATTGAACAGGAAATCCTTGCTGTATTAGAGATGGACTGAGCTGCCCCTTCAGCCCTTTTCAGCTTTTATTTGAGATAGGGTCTCACTAAGTGGCTAGGTGGGCCTCAAACATTTGAATCTTTCTGTCTGAGGCTACTGAGTGGCTGGGACTATGGCAGTGTGTCACTGTACCTAGCATAAAATTATGCTTGAAGCAAGATACAAATAGAACAGCTGCAACAGGTGCACACAGAGATGAAGGAGGCCAACCAAGGACAGCAGAGCAAAGCCAGGCATCTGGACCAGTGACCCAGGCACAGGGGCACAAAGGTACACTGTTGTAAACCACCAGGCTTTCCTGAATAGCTGTTACACAGAATTATTGTGTGGCAGTAAGTAGCTGATACAGAGAGTAGCTCTGCTCTCAACAGGAAGATTGTTTGTCACCAATCCAAATTGGAGATGCTGCTCTGGCTAGAAACATACATGAATAAACAAAGAAATGTTGGTTCTTCATGGTTGTGAGTGTGCCTTACACTGCTGGACAATCCACCTGTTGCTATTTAATAATGTTTCTGGTTTCAACTTCATGAAGCCTCACTGTGTAATGATTAACAGAACTGATGTACTCTCACACTGTCAGGAACTGGGTGGAAAAGGGAATTTTATACAACCACTGGAAATCAGCAACTGCCAAAAAAAACCCTGAAGATACTTGTCAGTTGTTCATGCTTACCCACTTACACGCTCGTGGCTCAGCTTCTGGGTGGAGGGTTGCCGTGCCTGGCCTGCACTCACTGAACCTGAAGAGATGTTATACGTAATGGCCTTGAGTGGAGGAGGCACTTCTAACCTCTAACTCACACTGACTCTCAGGGTTATTGTGAAGGGGAGCAACATGGCAGGTGGGAAAGGCTCCAAGTTGCTCTTGAGGGCTCTTGCCAAGCAGAACACAGATGCGTCTTCAACTCTTGTCTGTATGCACTTCATCCAGTCCCTGAGAAACTCTGACTCTTCAGGGAAATATCCCATGATCCTCTCCACAGTATTCCATGATCCTCTCTGCTCCCTCCACTGCCATCCTCATTAGAGCCTCAGCATTTCCTCTTGCACCTAGACCCCCACCTCTGTTCTTGCCCTCACTATCTCTGGCATCCAGAATAATCTTGTTAACAGTAAAGTACATCAACCTTCCTATGCTCAGAATTCTTACATGGCTCCCTATTTCCCTTCAGGTAAAAATAAATTGTTTACCATAGCTTTTGCTTATTGATTTCTAGGAGGCAAAATACCTCCAAAACCTAGTAATTTAAAAATGACAATTTAATGTTTCTCAAAATTTTCTAGTTGGCTACTTCTTCTATAAAGGGCCGGATTTGGGGCACAGCAAGAAGATCCAAAGTGGACCGTGGTCGTGGCTGGTGGTTGGAGTTGGCCGTTGGCTGATGCTGGAGCTCGTCTTGTGCCAGTGCTGATGGTCCCCTCGCACGGCTACTTGTGCTTTCTCCCAGCATGGTGGCTGAGTGCCAGTGTGACTACACAAGAGGCGAGAGCAAAGGCTGCAAACCTCAGAAGGCCACCCTTGGAAATTACACATCTTTGCTTGGCTCCATTCTGCTAGTTGGCCCATCTGCGTTGTGTGTGTATACAGAGACCACAAAAGGGCCTGACTCCTGAGGTGCATGCTTCACTGAGGGAGGAAGTGACCAATGCAACTGACTTTCACTGTCACAGTTCCTTGCACCGTGCTGCCCACACTGCAGGCACTAGACACATAGGGCTGTTGAGATCTAAAATACAGCTGATCCAAACTGATGTAGGTTAGAAGCATAAAATTCATACCAGATTACAGAGATATGATATATAAAAAAGAAAAATACCTCATTAATACTTCTATATATTACAACTTGAGATGAAAATATTTGCTATGCTATATTAGGTTAAATAAAATATATTATCTAAATTGGTCCCACCTGGTCATTTCTACTCTATCTAGGAATCTGGATCTTTTCTGACTTGCACTTTTTCCACTGGAGAGAAGCACTTGGCTAGAGGATTATCCTCAAGAGGCTTGGGGCATACAAGGATTGAAAAATAAAGAATGTATTTCAATTTTGACCATTTATTTAAAATACTTAAATTTTTCATTGCAGTGGGACACATTCCTACTAACCTCTCTCCAGGTACTCCATCATGGAGAGGAGGCAGAGGAACCGCAGACTTCTTGGAAGGGGCTGACTGCTGGGGTTTAGCCCTTGCTAGCCAACTGCAGCCTATAGGTGGCCTGCAGCCCCTAGCCCAGAGACATGCACATGCTCACCTGGGAAATAACAGCAAAGGAGCGCAGAAGCCTCTGATCTGGAGACCCAGGACGATTCCAATAGCAGAGAAAGCTGAGAGTGAGGTGACAGAAAGGAGGGCTGACTTGAGTCTAATGCAACTGCTCCAAGAACAGTGAGCTCAAGTCTGTGGTCAGGGGAAGTTGAGTAGAAGAGGGCATGCTCTAAGCAACAGCCAGCTCCGGAGACACTGGCCTCATTTTCCACATAGCTAAGCAGCAGGAGCATAGTAAGTTTACTCAAAATGAGATGCAGGGCATACGGGCATGCTGTAAACTTTAAAGTACTCCACAGATAAGAGACAGTGGTTATTTTGCAAGCATCATGTACTCTTGGCATAAGAATTCTAAAGATTTCAAGCATGCAGAAGTATGGCCATCTTGCTCCCCATGGGATTCACAGAGCCAGGCACCAGGAGACACTGATGTGTATTTGTTGGACAACTGAGTGATGGAATGAAGAGCAAATATCACAGGGCAAGGATGGCAGAGGCCTCCCTTTGTGTAGGGCCCACACTCCTGAGGGACCTCCAGGTAATCACTTTCCCTCTTTCAACTTCTGTTTCCTCATCTGTCACCACAGTACCTACCTCATAAAAAGAATCCAGTAGGGAAATACAGGGTAAGGGCAGAGCACAGTGGCTGGGACAGAACCAATGTATAATAATGGTAAATCATCTTTTGCATTCAAAAGTCAGAACCTGGACTAAATACATCAGAAATTGTAAATTTAAAATAAAGCCATCCTGGCAAAACCATTCTAAATCAATGCATGTCTTGATTTCAGTTCTTACAAGTGTTCTCACTTTGTCTATCTCTGGTGGGAAATTAAGTGATGAAACAGAAAAACTAAGGTGGCCACCACCCATCAGGCAGTGGCAGTAAGTTCATGGGAACAGATGGCCATCCCTGAATGCGTGATTCATCCAGAGCCACTATCAATAGCAGCTGGCCGTGTGGGGCAAGCGAGCCTCTTATCTGTGGCTGTGTGGGGGCCTACAGGTGTGCCCAGGGGCCCATAATGAGGACCATAATGAGGCCCTGCACTACAAATATGCAGCAAAGGCTCTGACTTCTAATTAGAGCCCTGGTATAAGGAGGTGAGGTAGGTTCCTTAGCAGTCTCGTTATACTAACTGCGGGCTGGAAGTATGCTCAGAGCTCAGCCACTCTCTGGCCAGGATGGAGATTCTTTTTTAAAAGAATCTGTCACCACTTATTCTGAAGATGTTAGTGGAGAGGTGATGAGGAGCACAAGAGCACATCTATGGGACTGGGTGAGCCTGTGGTGATTAAGTGGTGTTGAGGGAGGGGAGGGTCTTCACACTACCAAAGGTGCGTTATCCGGGCATGGAATATAAGGAAACGGGAGGCAGAGCAGTGACACAGCTCTGCCACCTCCCAGCTCTTAGCAGTTTCTTGTTCCTGTGGTGCTCGCATCCAGCTTCTTTGTCTGTATAGTGAGTGTTGTGGCTTGTGTGTATTTGTCCCTCCAGAGCCCCATGCAATCACTGAGGCACAGTTCCACAGTTAGTGATTAATTCGTGGTCTAGGGCTGGGATTATGGGTCTGAGTGCTGCTAGGATGATGGGTGAGTGCTACACTCAACCTGGGGTGAATACCCTGAGTGTAACATAACAGAAACAGAGACAGACTTGCTCTCTGTTGCCATGGTTGCTGCCACGCCTCCATTTTGCTCTCTGCTCTTTGTCGCCTTTATGAAAGGATGCCCTCTACCATGTGCCGGTTTGCCTTGGAGCCAGCGGAGTATGGACTGAAACCTCCATTAACTGTGAGCTAAGCAAGCCTTTCCTCCCTTCATTTTGCACGTCGGGTATTTGTCCCAACATTGAGAGAGGAGTAGCTGAGACAGTGAGGATAATAATGAGCCTCACTTCTCTGTGTATTTACATGAACTCTCTTTGGAAAGTATCAGGGGCATAGAGGATGCCCAGTACATCCTTGACTTTCTTGTTATGGGTCCTGAGCAGGTGTTCAAAGGCTCAGCCACTTCCCGTCCCCACCGTAGGTCCCAAGGTTGTATCCGACTGGGAAGAAAATTTGCTGGAAAGAATTCCAAATCCCGTGGAGGAGCAAGTCTTGAACATGGCTTGCTCTTAAGTTTTGGGCAGATAAGCTTCTAAGGTAGGAAGATGAAGAGGAGAGGTCAGGAGGCTGGTCAGTGGCAGGACCAAAGAATTTTGACTCTCATGAGAAGCAAGAGCTCAAGACATAGTCTAAAACAACAAGCCCACCATTTATTCAGCATCTGTTATCTTCCAAATGCAGGCTGGTCATTTTGTGTGCAGGATCTCACTTACTTCTCAGAACCAAGCAAGATCTAGAACGCTGTTCTCTTATTGGGAGAAAGCAGAGGTCAGAGAGGGGAAATTCTAAAGTCACTTAGCTAAGAAGTGAAGACACATGGTTTGTGTCTGCGTCTATTGCCAAGTGAGTGCAATTTTCTTCCAGAAAAGCAAACATTTCATTGCGAAGACTGATCTGTGGAGAAAGAGACATAAGAAGTCATGTGGTGAAGTTTTTTTCCCCACCTGCACCTGGCCCAACATTCCCAATGATTTCTTGGAAATCTTTCCTGATATGTTTTTATTCATGACAAACATAAATGTAAAATATGCCAATCTTAAATTTATAAAATGAGCTGAAAAACAAATTCAACCATCTTAAGTGAACTTGCCCCTCAGTATCCATGGGCAATCTGTTCATTGTCCCCGAGGACACCAGAATCTGTAGATGTGCGAATCCTTTATAGAAAATGGTATTGTACGTGCACAGAACCTCTGGACACTCTTCTATACACTTTGAGTCACCTCTAGGTGATTTCTTAGACCCAATGCAGTATGAATACTGCAGAAATTACTGTGATTCTTTATTATTCAGGTCACAATGACAGCAAAACCAAAATTCATAAACATTCAACTTTTTTCTGAATGTTTTCAATCCCTATTTGGTTGAATCTGCAGATTTGGAAACTACGGCTACAGAGGACTGACTAGAAAAGCTGCCCACAACACTTTTGCATGTAGAAACCTACCTCGGAGATCTTCCCATATCAGTGCAAAGAGTCACCCTATAGCGAGTCCCCAAGGTAATATACTGTGGTATTTTTACTAGGCTCCCTTGGTGAGCACTCAGGCAGTTTCTGGTCTTTTGCTTCCATGATATGATAAAGGCTGTCCTGGCATTTGACACCTGTAGCTTTATGTTTGAGGTCATTTGTAGGATGACTCCTTAAAGGTAGTAAGTGCTAACCAAGAGGTGTGCTGGGGCTGGGGAGACAGCTTGATGGTCTAAGCACCTGCCTGGAAAGCACAAGGACCCAGACTAGAACCCAGGAACTACATGCCCTTCCGCCTCAGAAACCCCAGGCATGATAGTCCATGCCTGTAATTCCAGCACTGGGAAGGCTGACAGGGAGGATCCCTACGAGTTCGAGTTGCATAGTGAGGCCCTGTAACAAATAAATAAATAAAAATAAGTAATTTTTTTCAAAGAAAGTATGCTGTTGTCATTGATAGTAGATCCAGTTAAAATGCCACATTGGTGTGGCTCACTGCTGCTTCCTAGAGTTCCCGTGTGTCCACTGTGGGCTGTGCCATGGGCTGGCTTTGCTGTGGTGAAAGCGACCGGTGTAGGGAGCAGAAGTCCGTCTATTGTGGCTGCAGGTAGTAGGCATGGAGCATTTTATGCATCACTTTCTTCTGGAATACGACCATTGCTCTTCATTGGCTGAGCTTGCTACCATTGTTTATATTGTGTTCTAGATGGCTGCTTTGACAGAAATGGCAGGCATGATGGATGTATACACTACTCCTACCTCAGCCCCTCTCCTCTCTACACAGACAAGAGTCCATTGTTTGCTCAGCATTTTCCCCACCCCTGCCTGTCCTCTTGCTCTGGACTCTGTGGGATGAGTGAAGAATTGGGCTTGGAGAGATTCCATCCACAGATGAACAAAAGAGATAAGAGGCGAGTTGGTGGCTTGGTACTGTGTTCCTGATGAAAAATTGCAGCTTGTGGGGAGGTTAGGAAAGGACTCACTCTGGGGCATCTGCCATATGGATGAATAATAGGAATTGGGAAAAGGGGTTTTAAATGGCCCTGTGAGTTATGAACTGAATATTTCTATGAGAGAGGTGGTGTCTTACTTTTCTCTCACTGCTGAGACGAAAAGGCATAACACCCAAAGTTAAACGAGGAAATGCTTATTGATCTCATTGCTTGTAGAGATTTCGGTCCATAATTGGCTGGCTCCAAGGCAGGGTGGCATGGCAGAAGAGAACAGTGATAGCAGGGAGGAAACAACAAAGCAGCAGGCAGCGGACAAGTCTGTTTCTAGCCCTTAGGTTGCATGCAGGTTGCCCACCCAAGGGCAAGTGTAGTGCTCACACCCTTAATCCCAGGCTGAATCGATCACAAATGCTAGATTCAACCACCTTTGAAAAGCCTGACCCCATGATTGCATGCAGCTTTGGTTGGGGGTGCGTGGACATCTAGACACAAGCCATACATCACAGGTGAGTAGATGTTGAAATTGCTTTGGGAGGATGCCTTTTGGCTGCTGAACAACATTGCTCCTCCACATGCAGACTATGTGGTGTTTCCAGATTTACTTGGTCCTGTGGTTTAGATCTAGAAGGGCCTTGACAGGCCTATGTGACTGGACAGTGGGCTTTTGGAAGGTGACTGCATCATGGGGTCGCTATGCTCACCAGTGCGGTCATCTGCAGTTGAGTCCATAGCTGTATGGGCTGGTGGGCAGAAGGGGCTGGTTGGAGGAAGTAGTCACCAGGAGTGTGGCTGGAAGGCTGCATCTCTCTCTCTGCTTCCTCCCTTCATCCTCTGCCCTCTGGCTGCTATGGGTTAAGCACCTTTCTCTCAGCTATCCTGTTTCTGCCAGCCAACCATGGTCTGAATCCATGAACCAAACTTTTTTTGTTTTTGTAAGTTGAGGTTGTTGAGTGCTTTGTCCCACTGATGAGAAAGTGACTGAGACACTCCTGTTATTGTTGTCATTGCCATCCCTCCCCCTCAGCATCTTTGGTGTTCTTTGTTAAACGCACCTGTGTGGAAGTTACAGCACTTGATGTTTACCAAGTTAAAAGTGAACACATGAGATAGGTCATGTTACTGTCCCTATTTTACAGAGGAAGATATCCAAGCTAAATATGATTCATCCATTGCTCATGAGAAACAATGCAATGTTTAAATATGTGTGTCCAATTTATTTCACTTAAAAGTATGGCATCCATTTACCTAGAATATTTCAAGGTTGTCTTTCTTTATGATTAAGTAGTACTCCATTGTATAAAAACCACACTTTCTTTGTCCATTCACCTTTTCATAGGCATTTAGACTGGGGAAACATCCCTAAAATTAAATCTTGAGCACTACTTTTTTCAACTAATTTTGTAGAGCCTATAAAATTTTGGAGCTGTTTTCCCAAATGGCCACAATGGTTTTAAATATAATTAATATTAAATGTCTCTTCACAGTGTGCTTCATGGCTCTGACCACAGTATAAGTACATAAACTATGGCCTCCACAAGCTGGAGAGATGAGAGCTGTCTTAGCCTCTTTCCTTATTGTGGGGATAAAATGCCCAACACCTGCAGTTTAAAGAAGGGGAGGTTGATTTGAGCTTGTAGTTTAGAAGTTCCAGTCCCTGCACTATCAGTGGCACCATGGAAGGGTCCGGGCAGAGGAAAGCTTTTTGTTTCATGGAGGACAGAAAGCAGAGAGAGGAGGAAGGGTTGGGGGAGGGAGAGGCACCTTTGCAGGCCATGCCCCCAGTGGCCTGCCTCTTCCACTCAGCCCCCACCCCTCCAAACCAAACCAGTTGTGATGCCCCATAATCCATCACCTTCCACAAGTGCTGAGGCTCCAGACAGAAGCCATAACGAGGGGATGCGATGGCAGGCAATGCTCAGGTCAAGTGGCTTGCCTAGGAGACAAACACTGGCTTAGAAATCAGCTCTGTGGTTGCTCTGGTGCAGTAGGGCCAAGTCTGAAAAGAGAGATATGGGTTACCCATTGATTCTGAGAGTCATGGTCCATTTTCCTCTCATTGCTGTTGATTTCCAGTTGAGATTCTGAGACAGAGACCGGAAGACCTGGAACAGGAGCATCACTTGTCTGTGATGCTCCCATGCCTGCAGCCAGTCATCAAGAGCTTCCTGGGCCACCTGGTGGCACAGGCCCAGGCCACCCTGCACGGAGCTACTCAGTTGTGAGTACCTGGGGTCACCACCTCTCTGCCTGCACTTTTCTTGTTGCAGTGAAGAACTGAAAGGGGTTGATTGCCAAGACCCTCATCTGCTTTTGTTTGGGGGGTCCCTCATTTTGAGGTTTTCCTATCAAGAAATGTTCTCTGAGTAAACAAGTTCTTATGTGGTCCTCTTACAGCAGGTGACTTCCATGTCTAATGAAGCTATTCTTAATTTGCATAATATACTTTTGAGCCTCTTGGGAGCCAGCACAAAATTCATGGTTACTAAGATTTTCCTGAAGAGCTAGAGCTGTCTCCAGGGAGAGATGGAAGCATTAAGTGTTGGTAATTATGTAGAGGAAATCAGGCTATCCTGGGTTAGTGGATAAGAGAAACAGCATAGGCAA
>PVKN010035799.1:0-11553 GCA_004027915.1 Capromys pilorides | reverse complement strand
TCTCTGTTAAGCAGGAGAACTCCCGTGGCTATTTATAATTAATGCTCAGAAACCTGCCAATCCATTTAATGACACTAGCAGGTCAAGGCCTCCTTATAGCTCTCCATTAATCATCATTAGAACAGCTCTGAGTTTTTACATTCTTTTAAAATGTTAATTCACCTCTGTAATGCTCCTTTTAGTTAAAACTGTAAAGAGGAAGTGGCTAGTGTCCCCATGCTACCCACAGGGGGATGACTGGTGGGCTGATAAAGCCTGGTTGATTTCTCCTCTTCCTTTGTGTTCCGCCTCCCATCCCTACTACCAGATGTCAACCCAGTTTGTTCTTCAGTTGCCTATATTTATCTTTAAAAAAGAAAAAGAAAATGCCCAGTGGTGTAAAGTTCTGGGCAAATGAACTTTATACTCTGAAGTTCTTGCAATCCCAGGGCTCAAGCAACAAGCTGTGAGAAGCTTCTGAGTTATTGCCTAGGGCCAGCATCCTCACAGGGCTTTGTGACTTCTAAAAGTGATGGAGCCTGAACTTCCAGAGTAAGGGGAGGTGCTCCAACACTCAGGGGGATGTCGGCAAAGGAGACCCTGCAAATGTCTGCTTGACTCTGTTGGGAAAGCTGCCCACTTGTTTACTCTTTACTATTAAAGGGCTGCGAAGCTTTGGGAAAAGCATTCAGTCTCCTCCTCATCTATTAGACGGGGCCCATGGCTCCTACAGCCTAACTGAAAAGATTAACTCGGTAAAGAGGGAGGATAGCAGTGGGTAACACTGAAACTGTGCTGGGAATGCCTGTCATTCTGGTCTTTTAGATGTGGACTGCTTCTCATGTAACTTCAGTTGTTGCTATATTCTCTCTCTCTCTCTCAAGTAAAGGGTTGTTTTACAAGAAAACAAAAAAGAGTATTAAAAGAGAGTAAGAGACAAGGAAAAATGCCATAGAATTGACGGGCTACAATTTTGTATATGGTTAGATTTCTAAATTTCTGTGTAAAAATGTGCAACTGCTTTTATCACATTCTATAGGGATTTATTAGAATATCAATAATTGATGGAAAATACCAATTCAAAGTGAAGTCTAAGACATTTAATATTCAGAAAGACAGTGACATTAAGCTCAAGTATCCATGTTTTAGAGTAATAGTATCACTAATTTTTCTTTTGAAGGTCTAAGAATATAAGTTTACAGACCAAAAATTAGAAGGAAAAAAAGGGCTACAAGGATAGCCAATACTTTGGCCCTAGCCCTTCAAGGTCAGTGAGGACTCAGGACAGAACAGAATCTGTGCTGTAACATCCTATAACTCAGTGGTGTCCCAAATTTTCTGTTCAAGGAGATTTGGGGGCTACAGAGGAAAGGGATTGTCAATGTATCATGTGCCTAAGAAGAGTCACCTACACAAAAATCATTCCCTCAGGCTTTCATAGAGAGCAAACTGGTCAAGCAATGGCCGTGACTCATCCAGATGGCTGACACTGATAACAGTTCTACAAAGCACTGTACATGGTTCCAAGGTAAATCCTGAGAGGATTTGACTGACCTTGGGAAATACAAAAGTTACATGTTTTGTTATATAGGTCTTGCTTTAACTTGCCCTTAACCAACCAGCAGAAAATTTTAACCACGAGGCATAAAATGTAAAGCTAGATTAGTATGTTGATCTGCAAAAGGCTTAAATCAGTAGCTTCCAACACTGCCAGTTCTGCCAATAACCCACTGCGATTATGGAATATTGGATTATGTATACAACTACTTTCTCTTAGTTCAAGGAGAAGAAATTTTTGTATCAATAATGATGAGAAAAATTATCATGTTTGCATCCTGTTCTCTGTATAACTACTATGAGGACAACAATATGCATTGTATCAATTATTGGGAATGTACTACTAACATGTTTTGAAACTGTTGTATTGTTATTTCTTATTAAAGTAATAAAAATACTGAAATATCAAAAGAAAAAAAAAACTGAATGGAACTGAAAGCGTACTTGACTTCTGAGGCTGAACTGAGAGTGCGAAATGTCAGCGCATTTGTCTCTGTGTGTCTCCATCCCTCGCCTGTGTGTGTGTGCTGTCACTTCCTGCAGAGCCAGTAGGAGACTCAGATTTTGCATCACTGTCAGTGTATTCCCTCAAATCTCTGGGTCTGATGATGTTTGCATCCCATTTCTCAAGCCAAAAATGTGTATTTTTAATCATCAAAATGTATGCAGTGAAAGTTAGGAATGCCAAATGAAGCTGGGAACATCGACTCTGTACAACTCTGAGCAATTCACTTCACCTCTCTGAGTCCATTTCCCTTCTGGTTAGGTTTCATACATTTAATGGCCATTGACCTAGTAAATTCTAGGCCTTTATTGCTTTTCTATGACTTTTCCCCAGGGACCAGGACAATTACTCAGTGCTAAAAATGAGAAAAACTTGTCCATTTGACCAACCAAGCTCTTAAATTTCCCTTATCTCATCAAGCAATGTTCCCAGAGTTTAGAGCTTTAATAAAAGCAAAAGTAACTATGTGGGGTAAACAGAAAATGTATCCTTAATTCATTTTTTGACAAACTGAGTTTTGTTAGTGCCGTCCAACATTGTTCTAGGCAATAGGGAACACGTATTTGAATTTATTTTCAAGGTTGCCTACATTTATATGGAGATGACCCTTTAAGGGCTGCTAGGTAGCAGGTATCTCATCTATTATATTGTCTAATCTTTTTATATATGCTGGAGTAGTTAACCTCATTTTATACATAAGTAAATGGACATTTGAAGCAGTAATGCCATCAGGTCAAAGTTTATGATATTTATAAATTTTAGGGACAAGAATCAAACCTCCTTCTCACAAGTCCAGTTTCTAGTTTGGTGGTATTTCATTTGTGCTGGCCACTCTCACTTTTTGTGGGGAGGTCATTGAGGTCGATATACTTGGGATGCAATAAATTCATAACCCACAAATTAGTCAGGATTCCATCATTTAATAAAATGCATGAAACAAATTAAAAAGTAGAAGCATCCTCTGGCTCATGCTTTTGGAGGTTTTCATCTGCAAGAGCTTCATCCTTGTTACCTTTGGGCCAGTCCCATGGCGCATCATGACACAGCATATGGTCAGAGGGACCTTTGCCCTCCTGGCAGCTGCAGAGCAGAGAGTGAGAAGTGGATAGGGCCCCCAAAGCCCCTTCCAGGTACACCCCAAGCATCTAACTTCCTACTAGTAGAAGCCTCCTTTTAAAGCTTCTAGGATGGCCTAGTGGCTCCACAGCCTGGCAACAAAGCCTTGAGTGTTGAAGAACACTTACTGAATCATAGCATCCTAGCATTACTCTTCTTCTGAAGTAAAATATGACAAGTGACCTATGGTGTGGATTAAAAATCCGCCTTCCTGGGCTGATTCCTCATTGAGCTTAAGTTCTCCCTGGCATTGGGATGTACTAATAGGCTTCCTAGGGACTCTTGAGTCCCTTTACCCTCCCACTTTTTCTACAGGGACAATTGTATCCATACTCCCTTCCCTAAAAAGCCTCACTACACTCTAAGTAGACACGGGTTCCCACACTGGGCTTTGCCATCTGTTATGCCCTTCACTTGAAAATGCAATAAAAGCGCTTGACAATTATGTCAGTACAAAGGGCAGAAAGGACTGCATGTCAAAAGCTGTGTAAAATTCATTCTTCCAAAGGTTGCATCGAGAATACTGTGGCCAAGAAGAGCTCTAACGGTGAATTAGTGTCTGGTTCTCAGCCTCTTTCTCATCTGGCTGCTTTCCTTTATTAGTGGGTTTGTGTTAATTTGTGCTTGGTATCAAGTTAATAACAATAAGACCTTATAATCATGTAGCACCGTATACATTTGAAAGGGCTTTCGCAAATCTATTATATCCTTAAATCTTCATGACTGCAGTAGGAATGTAGAACCGAAGGGCTTTCGAAACCATTTAACCCAGCACTCTCAGATGATTGTTATTGATGTGTTTTGTTTAGTTTAAGTAATGTATCCTTATTAAATATAATTTGGGAACCATACAAAAATAGCTTTAAAAAGATTTAAAGTCACTCATGCACAATTATATTTAATGTATTTCTTTCCATTTTTTCTTATTCTTTGCCCTGGCTTTTATTATATAGTTATAATCATATCATTTATATCTCATTTTTTTTCTTTTAAGAATAGATCAGAAGCAATTTTCCATGTCGTTACATAATGTTAGTGAACATCCTTTTAATTGGTTTCATTCTATTACATCAAGTAGATGTACAATACTATTACCCTGTGTTTGGACGTTTATGTTGTTCTAATTTTTTATTGTTATAGATAATGTTTCTGTGAACATCTCCATGACTATGGCTTTATTCCAGTTTTCTTGTTGCTTCTTTAAACCTGGCACTAGAAATCTCGCTATGACAGATTCACTTGCTTTTCTCAGGGGAAACTGGGACACAGACGTAGCAAGTGACTCCAGGGCTTCCAGACCAGTTAGAGAGGCAGGGCTGAGGTAAGAAGTCCAGTCTTTGGTATTACATTTGTTCCATTTCATGGTTATTCTCAGAATTTCAAAATAAAGCACTCGAAATGCCTTGAGCTTCCACATAAAAGTAATTTCATTTTTAGTACCCAATGAGGGAAGAAAAATTATAATAAAAACTACCATAAATTCCATAGCACTTCTAAATAATGTGCATTAAACACAGTAACAAACATGTTTATTTAGAAGCCATCTGAGCAATAAATATAAGGAAATAAGGACAGAAACTGACAGTGCTTGTGCATAGATAGACCTTCCTTAAAACCCACTTTCATTTATTACCTCAGAGCTTCATTGTTCTTTACAAAATATGTCTCCTCAGGTTTTGGCCAGGATATGCATCCCAAACTGAGCCCCACCTATGGGATCACAGCTGTGTCCCTTAAACCATGCCTGTTCTCCTCAATTTATTAGCTAGTGTGGCTGAGGAGAGGTGCAGTGATTATTTTGAATCTTGAGAATGGCACCGGCTTGCAGTGAGTTTCACGCACAGATTCACAGCTGCCTGACCTAGAAGAACAGTCTTAAGGAGGAGTGGAAATTTCTCTCTGCTGGTGTCTTGTCAACGGCTGGGTATTATAGGGATCCAGTGGTCTTACTGTGACTGGCTTTACCCTGGGGAGACACAGTGGTGGGAATGAGAAAGATAGACAAGAAGACGAAAAGCTGGGCTAGGTGGTCACTCGTCTGCCTGATGGGCAAGACTAACTCAACTCACACAAAAAAGATCCTTTATTTATACTTTTGCAAAGTTTGTATCTCATGACACAAGGTTGCCTAGCAACTAATTGCTGGCCTGACAGAGACAGGATATTTTTCCCAGCACTGGGGTAGCTTGTTTGCTTTAGGCACTGAGGCTAGTCCTACCTACACACACTTGATCAATTTCCTGGCTTCCTGCCGCCCAACAGGGTAACCTCCTAACTGCTGTTGTGTGTTGTCTTTGTTCACTTTAACAACGTTACTATGCAATGAATGCTCATTTACCAGGAGTTTGCGGATGAGAAACTTGGAGAAAACTTCAGGTCACACAGAAATGGAGCCAGAGGGCAGGGATCTGGGGCCCGGGGGTGTGGTGCCAACCTGTGCTCCTAACCGTGCCACGCAAAGCCTTTTCTGCCCATGTCTCCAGATGTTGGGGAAGGGTGTGCAGAGGCGGGTCTTTTCCCCTACATCTTAATTACTTTCTCCTTTCTAGTACAAAATGCACACTACCCACGAGTTAAAGCATGAGAGGTTTATTTTGGCTCACAGTTTGTAAAAGTGTCACCCACTGTCAGCTCATTCTAAGCATGGTAGCATGGCAAAGGGGCATGGCAGAGAAGGAATAGTTTATGTTGTGGTAGGCAAGAAAAAGCACGTGATTAGGGAGGAAGAAGGATGAATAATGCCATTCCGGGCCATGTCAACAATTGCTCACTCACACCCTGCCTTCTATGAACTTCCCAGTGGACTAATCCAGTGATGGGTATGTCACACCCATGATGTAGTCACCTCCCCAAAGCCCCACCTAGGCATACATGAGGCTGTGAGGGAGCAACTAGATGTAAACCATAGCATTCCACCCTTGGCCCCCTAAAGAATCATGATCCCTTCACGCACTTAGGACCTAAGTGTTGCAGTAGTCCTAGAAGTTTTGACATTGCTGAAACAGTCCAAATTCTGAGATTTAAGGCAATCTCTTAGCTGTGAACCACTGGAAACATGAAGACAAAGTTAAACACTTTGAACATGTGATTGTACGGGATGAACATTCCCACTCCAAAAAGTAGAAATGGGACACTAGAAGGAAAGAGAACAAGGCAAGGCTGAAACCTAGCAGGGCAAACATTAGGTTGTGTAGGTCCATGCCCAGGACCCAGGACAATCTGTGGCAAGGGGTGAACCCCAAATGGCCTGGGTGGCCTGCCCTCTAGGCTATTGCCAGGGTTGTACCTTCATGACTGCTTCTTGGGGAACATTTTCTCCCTCTTTGTGGTCTCTCTCAGATGACCCAGGTTCCTGATACATCCAACTTCATAGAGTCTCTACTACACTTCGTACACTTATACTCAGAGCTACAGGCACTGACCTCTCAAGGGCACACGTGATGGCCTCCCTTGCCTTCTTCAGGATCTCAGGAGAAGCCTACCGACCCCACAATTCTTGCTCTCTACTGGCACATAAAAGCAGTACTCACGGGTGACACCAAGATCTGCTGCCCTAATGCACAGTAACTGAACTCTTTTGCATCTTGTTCATGATTGCAGAGATCTCCTAGTCCCTGCATCACTGAGGATGGTGAACCATAAGGGATAGGTTCCTATGGTCTAGCGATGAACATTCTTGAACATGGTGCTCTAGGGATCTCTTCTCAAAGTTAAATCTTTTACCTTTGAAATTTTGAGTCTTCAAAAGATGAGGTCCTGTTGGTTCTTATGGAGCCCTCAGGGCATCTTTTTTACTGTGAGGCTCCAGAGTAGTTGGCTTTTTAATGTTAATGTTTTCAGCAGTGAAGTTCTGCTCCATTCCAGCTTTACAAATTGCAACCTTACAGAACTTCCTTTCTGGTCAAACTCAAAACTTTTGACTCCTTCTTCTGGGCCATTTGCACTTGATTCTCAAGGTACAGCTGGTCAAAAGCTTCCAGCAGTAGCCATGCTGTTGCCTCAGCATTAGACTGTCTTGAACCATCTTCCACTAGATCAGTGAGTCTCCTGCCTTTCATCCCAATTTCCACCATGTCTCAGAACACAACGAAAGTTTACACAGATTCTAACATGTACCGCGTGGAGTGCCATTGCCAGTGACGTCCTTCTTCCCACTGGCAACTCCCTCAGCCTCATTTTCACGGAGTCCCTCACTCTCAGCTTTCTGCTTCTGTGCTTCGACCAGAATCCCCCACCTTCCATGGAACTCACAGTATTCTAGGACTGCTTATCAAGCTGGCATCTCCAAGCCTTCCTAAATTCCTCCCAGTAAGCAGTTCCAAAGGCTTCTGAACCACATGGCTGTGACTCCATTCATGGTAAAATCTTTCTTAGTTACTTTCTCATCGCTGGGACAAAATACTGGAAGCCCACAAATTAAAAGAGCAAAATTTTACTTTTTGCTCATAGTTTATAGAAGTTTCAGTCCATAATTAGATGGTTCCAAGGCAGGGCAGCATGGCAGAGGAGAAACAGCTCATGACGTGGCAGGAAGAAGCATGAAGTAATGCAGAGAGGAGGCAGGATCTCTAACACCCTTTAGGTCACGCCTCCTATAGCCCATCTCTTCCCACCAGGTTTCACCTTGAAACATCACATCCAGCCATAAACCTGTCAGTGGACCAGTTCAGTGATGAGAAACACATCCCTATGATCCAGTCATGACTCAGAAGCCTCACCTGAGGTCTAAGGCTTATGGGGAGAGCATCCAGATGTAAATCATAACACCTCATGTGGTAAGATCTTAATTAGAATCCTAACCACCTATCAGGGGTCATGAAGAGGAGTGTGGAATTATGAGACTTATAGGACCCTCCTCTTTCCCACCTCTTCCCAGAATAACCTGAGTGAAGTCAATGTGATCTCACCCTGTCAGCAGCCTTCTTTGACCCTCAGCTCTGCTTTGGCATGACTAGGAAAAGAGCTATGCATAGCTCATGGCAATACCATTCGATTAGAACACATGAGAGTCCAAATACTTCATCCTCATGAGGTTTGTTCTAACACTAAATATGCATGGGGTCCAATGACCATTGATATAGCTATAATTGGTTGCTTGCATATTGTAATCACGGAATACATGTTGCCTAGACTCAAGCTGCCCAAAAAAGCTAAAAATGGCTCAAATACATCTTTGAAAATTATAGGATAAGAAAAACTTAAAAAGAATGGAGAACTGGGACAGTATCTGGCCCTTCTTTCCATCGCTTTTTCCCCCAGTTTACCACCTGTCTTGAGGCAATTCTAACTCAAGTTCTAGTTCCATTCATGCTCGTGATGTTTCCATGTTGAACTTCTGACTGTTTGGGTGGAAAACCGTGCTCACTTTCTGAAATGAGCAGCACTACCAGAGACTTTTCATCTCCTAAGGACGAGTCTGCCCCAAATTCCACCACAACTATCTCAACACTGGCTTTAGAATCAATGACACTTTGGTTGGTCATCTGATTCTACCACTTCCATTTGACCTTGAACAATTTATTTTTGCTTTCTAAGCTTTGGCTTTACCAATATGATGATTCTAATGATTAAATTCCCAAATAGATGTAGACATTTTGGTGTGTGATGGCCACAGATCATGTTATTCCTCCCCATTTTTCTGGTATCTAGGGCCTAGGATAGATCACAGAGAAGAAAAGCAGAAATTCCTCTTTATACAGAGAGACTCTCGGTGTTGAGTCCGACCACAAACCTCAGCATTTGAGGTGAAGAACGTTTTATAAGAGCCAGGATGCACGTGCTCATTGCTTAGTCTCTCCAACAAGATCTTAGCAAAACCAGTTTTTTACTTCCTCACTCTTAGCCTCACTAGGGACCTTCTAAGCATCAGGAATTTGATACTGACCACTTCTGACAGTTGGCCTCCTTCCTCACTTAAATAAAAAATAAGATGTAAAAGAGACACAAGAAACAATCAGAGATAGACATGTAATGAATGAAAGAGAGGGAGAGAAGAAGTAGGCAAAACACAGAGGGGGGAGAGAGAGAGGAAGAGAGAGAGAGATTAAATACTTAGAAATATAACATCCAAAATGCTTAGTGATGCACAAACTTTTGATAAAAAACACTATAAGTCTTATAATGCATCTCTGTATCACTCAAATGATAAACTCGTAAGTTAACTATTTTAACCTATTCCTGCCACAGGTTCAGATCCCATCAAGTCATTTGAACCATTTGGAAATGTATGCTTTCCTTTTCTTTTGTTCATGGTAAAGTGTTGGGACTCTCTTTTTGTTTTCTTTGTTTAAAACTTGAAGTGTTACATGGAGACAAAGGATGGACTGCTTGATGGGTCTCTACTGGTTGTTTGAGCTGGGTAAGTTACTTAACCTCATTAATTTGGGCTACAGTACTTTTCTCAGCACTGCTACCAGGATAAATTAAAGGATACATAACAGTACTCGACACGCACTAGGTGTTCCACAGGGACATTGGCTTTTGTGTCTGCTACTTGGACAGCTCACCAGGTGACTTTTCTTCCTTCATCTGCCTTCCACACAATGTGCACCACTGCTGCTTCCTTCTCTAAGGACACTGGACATTTAGGCATAAAGATCTAACTGGGGCAACCAGAAGTAGTAAACTGGAATAATTTCCCTCAGATATATTTTATCATCAAAGTCTTCTTCACTGCTCCGTAACTGTCCTCATCATTGTTTCAGTCAGTCTACTCCATTTTTAAAGATAGGAACTTCCCAATGAAGAAAATAAACTGTGACAATCCTGACTAGTTGGTATCTAGTTGCAGATGTAGTAGAGACTCTTGGTGGTGTCTGGCTCTATCATCAAAATCTTGGCAGGAGGCAAATTGCTTTTGTGGATTAGAGTGTCCTCAGCTAGAAGTCATACTAAGATACTTTGTGAATGTAGAGCTGACTGTGGAAAGAGAGTTGGGGAAACCAGGAGGAGGGTTTTCATTGATTTATATGAGTATGGGCATTTAGCGTCACAGACTATGATGTTATGGATGCAACGTCATGGAAACTGTGAGCCATATCATATCCACAACGTCAAAATATTGTATCTACGTTTTGGCAATCCTGCGACCCCTGTTCCATCACTTAGCTCCACTCACAGAGCGTCTTCAGTATGCAACAACTTTTAATAATATATTCAGAAAGATGTGGCCAATGCAGATAATGAGTTCTTTGTTCTTCAAAGAGAAGCAGGCAGGCCATGAAGAAACAGAACTAAATGTTGGAAGACCTTGGTTTCCTGGCAGGCAATTGGAGTCTGGCAAATGAACTCCACTGTAAAAGGTTAACGAAATGAGAAAGGAAGAGGAGGCAAAGAGCCTCATGAGCACACACAAGAGATGATGCTTTAGTAACCTTTCCCATGATTGTGATTCTGGCACTTAATAGGAGATTATTTTAGCTTGTGGCTTTGGTGGGTTCAGCCCATGGCCCACTGGCTCCAGGGCAGACACAACACAGTGGAAGGGCCTGACAGAGAGCAACTACTCCCCTCCAGGCAGCCAAAAAAGCAAAGGGAGAGAGCAGAGTCAGGGACGGGAACGCATCCTTCTAAGTCAAGGCTATGCGCCTGCAGCCAAGCTTCATCTCCTCCCAATACATTCAGCTGTGAGCTCATGAACAGACCATGAACATCGAGCACAGCCACAGTCCAACAGCCTTCCCAAAGCCCCACCTTGGCACGCATGAGACATTTTAAGAACATTTTAGATCTAAAAGGTAGCAGATAAGCTACCTTAATAGGAACTTTAGAGAAACAGCACATGTCAAAAAAAGGTAGGCTCAACCTACATGCAATTGCATGTTCATGTAGCATTGAATGACAATCAGAAGCAATCAAGAACTGAACATATGCCTGCAAGAGATTGGTGGAATCTAAAAAGTAATTATTAATACAAAGCATGTAATCTAGGGTATAATACAGGCCTAACAGGATATCTTTTGGTCATGTTAATGCTATTGAACCTTCATAAGATTTCCTATTAAACTTTTAAAGCTTTTGCTGTAGTACCCTGGAGATGCTCAATGGAAATGATCAAAGGCCCATGTCATAGGGCCTGTGAGGACTGTCACAGGAAATAGGGTTGTTCAGCAGAAGAAAGACATTTAAGGAGTGATTTAATATAAGTTCACAATTAAAATAAAGGCTGCTCCATGTGGGTGATAAGCAGCTGCTCTTCATGAGGCTTCGGGGACTGAAGAAGGTGAGGCCTAATTTAATTGCAAGAGGAAAAGCTTAGCCTGCATAAAAGGAGAAGCCAGCCTGGGTCCTCTATTCCCTCTTCCAGGTTCTGTGATTCGTGGCCACCCGGTGTGTCACTGTTCCTTGAGAAGAGACTGTTGGCCTGTCCTCTGGCCTCAGGTGGACACACGTTCTCA
>PVKN010035798.1:0-11560 GCA_004027915.1 Capromys pilorides | reverse complement strand
TCCTGTATATTTGAGTATGGCAGTTTGCCTACTTTGTATTTTACATTCAATTTTAAAACATTTTTATTTTTTCCTTATTTTTAACTGGCAAATAAAAATTATACAACATGTTGTTTTGAAATATTATTGAGTGATTTTAAGCTAATTAACATATACATTACCTCACATGTTATTTTTCTTTTTTATGGTAAGAACACTTAAAATCTACTCTCTTAGCATTTTTCAAGATGCTTAACTTAAAAAAAAAACCCTCAATATATTTGCCAGCTTCTATTAAGGTGGGGGTAGTCAGGGGTGAGTCCCTTCTAGCTGCTCTGGTTTTCTCAAGGGGTCTGACTTATCCACTTGGCAGGAAACCATTTCCTGTCTTCTTCTTCCTGCCTACCTGGAGCAGGGCTTGGGTGAGTAGTGTTACAGTGACAGTGTATGATCATAAGAGGGCTGATAGATAGAAGTATGAGTTACAGACAGTGGAGCAGAACGACAAGAGGGATTTTGTCATCATCAACATCATGAGGCCCCTGTGCAGTCTTGGAGTGTTTAACTTTGGTCTTCTTCAATGTGTGAGAAAAAAATAACCCACTTTCTTTAGTCGTGTATTTTAAAAATGTTTGTCTTTATTGATACATGTTTGGAGCATTTGTTGTGGGGATCTGGTGTACATACAACACCCATCTTATTTCCTTCTTTTTCTTCTTCTCCTCTCCTCTTGCTCCCCCCTCCTTCTCTTTTTTATTTCATTTTTCTTAAACCTCATTTATTTATTTGTGTTATGGCCAGCTCAGCCTGCCCTGGGAGTGGGGCTGGCACAGCATGTGGTGCCAGAGATTGAGCCGTGGTCCCTGAAGTTGACTAAACTTTCCTAGGCAGGTGCTTTAGTCCGCTGAGCCATCTCGCCAGCCCCTCCTTCTCTTGGTCCCTTTTGCAAATGATCCATCTCCCTGTTTCCAGTTGTCATTTATTTTGCTCCTTATCTATATTTTGGGTTTTGCATATGAAAGAAAGGTGACATTTAAGCTTGTGTGTCTGGTTTATTTCACTTAACATGATGGTCCCAAGGTGCATTCACTTTCCTACAAATGACTCAGCTTATCTTTATGGCAGAGTGGTATATAGACACCTGTCATTCCAAATGTCCACTGTGCTGGCCTGAGCTCCTTAATGCATATGATAAAAACTTTGGTAGGCTTCAGCAAAAAGGGATTGACTGTCTTTTGAGAAGTTTTTAGGATTCCTCCTAAGATCTAAGTGATGGCTACAGGACTAGGTCTGGAGGTGATGTTGCACTAGACTGATTCTAGAAGGTTCAAGCAGCAGATTCTGCTCACTGATCCCTTCAGGACCCTGTGGGAATCAGTAGACACTTATTTCTTGCCAGTCCTGTGTCAACTCTGTCAAGAGTCGACATCTCAGGGAAGCCAATATCCTACTGGATGAGTCAAGGTCACATGACTGCTCTGACCCAAGTTCACATGATTATCCTCTACTAAGTTGATGAGAAGGAAGACAAAGTAGAAAGAGCCTCCTGGGAGCTCTCTAACTTTCACCATGAGAGGACAGGCTCCTAGGTTTATTGTGCCACAAGTACTACATTTAGAAAAGGTAGAGATGACGCCTTACAAGGTGATCTGACTGCTATTGGGAAGACACACTGTATTGAGTGCTTCTTCCACACCCCTCATTAAAATCATGCTTGGTATAGGGGGGATTTGGTACTTTCTGTGATGAGGTCAACTGATCAAGATAAAAGGCAAATAGTTATAACCTGAAGGCTTCAGGGATGAGCTTTCCTTACAGAGCCTCCCTCCTTTGGATGCAGGCTGATGATAATAGCTGTGCCTTTGAGGAGGTCAAATGCTTCATGTAAAAGAGCTCTCTTAATCCTTTCTGGCTTACCTGTAAGCGATGTTTTGCAGCTCATCGATTTCCTAGGTAGCCTCCTCTTCCCCTAGCTGGGCTGCACTTTCCAAGTTGCACTCACAAACACACCTGGAGCAGTTACAGTGTCTTGACCTTTTGTGGTGGGAAGTGAGAACACTGGAGATGGAGTGCTGCTCCCAGGGCTGTAGGCCACCATGAAAATGTATCGAGGCCAATGCAAATTGCTGAGCCTGTGGCTAAGGTGGTGGCAGGTTATCGGATAACCAACACCTGCCCAGGAGCACTGACTGCAGCAGGAAGAGGCTTAGCAGCAGAGGGGCAAGGGTGATGTGGTAGCCTCAAAGCCTCACTTTATGTGGAATATTAGTGAACTGTCCAACAATGTAGACATTTGTAGTGTCTGGCCCTTAGGACCCCCATTAGGCTTCAGTTTTTTGTTGTAACTGTGTTTAATACACATCAGTGGGGAGGAAAGAAGAAAGCAAAAGTGAAGTCTCTCCCTGGGTAACACTGCTCCCTGGCTTTCCAGAGCCAGTAGAATAAATCCAGCCTCCTTCTTCTGACCAATGCGTTCTTTCATGATCTGACCTTTTCTTCTGAGCTGTTCTTTTTCCCTCTGACTTTCCCCCACTCTGTTGGTGAATGTAGCCTTTTGCAGTTTCTGGAACTTTATTCCTCCTTCACATTGCATTTGCTGCCTGGAAACTGTTTGACAAACTCTTCTTTGTCACCTCTTAATTCAGATGTTGCCTTTTCTAAGTAAGGGGCTCTGAGGATCCACTGCCTGCCTTCTATTTTCGGCCATGCCATGGTCTGGCTGGATGGCAGTCATCCACCACTGTTGTGTGCCTCATCTTGCTCAGCTGGAAATGGGGACCAGGACCAACTGCCTCCTATCATTTGGTTGTCGCAGTTTATACAAGTTATTGTCCTTGAAGCCTTTAGGACATTACCTAGGATATAGTGCTATGTGGGAGTCAGTGTCATTGTTACTAGAGCTCCCGCCTCAAGGCACTCTGGCACACAACCTAGTTTTTTTGTTATCATAATCACTGTTTCAAATTGTTTTGTTCGTTTATTGTCTGCTTCCTCCTGGCTATTGGTAGGTAGGTCAGGTGACTACAAATACACGAAATTCAAAGTCTATTCCTTGGAGGTGTGAGGATGGTGCAAAACCTCACCAGTGGTGTCCTCACAAGCTGCCTCTAGACCCTGTGTCCCCACCTGGAAGGCACCAGGCCAGACCATACCTATGGTTTTGTTCTGTATTGGAATCGCCATGCGAGACGGAATTTGTTAAAACTTAAGAGAGAAATAGGGTTACTATATGGTTCTGCAGTCCCACTCCGAGGTATATACGCAAAAGAGTTGGAGCGGGACCGCAAAGCGATAGCTACGCACCAGGTGCATAGCGCTAGGTTCACAGGCCAAAGGGAAGAATCAAGAAAGGAAAATAAAGTGCAGCGCATAGGTACAGCAGGGTGTGGAGCCAGGAGGGAAAGGAGGGCCTGCACGCACTGTAGCCAGGGTGGACAGCGAGGACAGCGTACTGCGGACGGCAAACCAGTCGGCAAAGGATACATGTTGCGTGGCTTTGGGAGGTCCCTGGAATAGACAAAGTCACAGGAAAATCCAGTAGCACGACGGTTAGGAGGGGCCCCGGGAAGGGGAGCTGTTGTTGAAAGAGAGTTCCTGTTTTACAGTGCATGCAAATTCTGGGAACCCTTGTATGATGATGTGAATAGATTTAGCGTTACACTTAACAGTGGTTATGATGAAAATCCCCCGAACAGCCTGTATACTTTAATAATCGATGTGATTTTTATGACCACAATGAAAACACATGGAGTTTTTAAATAAAGAGGAAGGATCTAGGTTGGAGTGTGTAAGATGTTCATGTTTTTTAAAAAAAATCCTCCTAGGACTTCCTGTCCTACACTCTTCGAAGTTTAAGAGCCCCTAGGCATCATCATTTTAAAAGAGGTGTCTTTAGGGCGTTTAAAACTTGCCTCACGCTGACACTAAAACCTTAATTAAAAGGAGGAAAAGCTCCCAGAACTCTCTTCATCGTTTTCCCTGCGAATCTGAGCTTCCCTATTCCGGTCTCTGCCCTTCCTTCTCTGTGAGGGTACGGGGAGTCTGGAGCCAGCCTCAGGTGCGTTACTCTCATTGCCCACACGGTGGCAGGCCAGGCACTCGGTTCTGGGCCTCGGGTGCTGCAGATGCGAGCGGGTGCGGAGTAGCTTGCAGAGACAGCCTTGGAAGGTAGCCGGCTATGGCAGGCTTCGGGCGTGCCGGGAGCGCAGTCTCGGATTCCTGCCGACCACTGGACTGGAGCTGAATCCCACGGGTCGTGTGGACCCCACTCCGGACCCTAGTACCTGGCCGACGACCGAGCGCTGAGAGCTCGCAGCGGTGTCTGCCGCGAGCGTCCAGGTCACCGCGCTGCTCCGCTCTTGTGGAGGAAGAGCCAATTTGTTAGCGAAACTTTCTTTAAAATAGTTCAAGGGCCAAAGGCTAAGGAGAAGCGTTCTGTGTTTGAAAATCCTATGTGATGCGGTGGAGTGTGCAGTGGGGACGGGGTGACCCAGTTAAGACATATCAGCACTGAGGGTCTAATTGAGGGTTCAAAGGCATGGATTACTGACCCACCTAACGCTTGTCCCCGAAGGGACCAGCTCTGCAGCGGGCAATCATGCAGCGAGGGCTTTGCTCACCCACTGAGGCCAGGCGGAGAGTGGCTTCAGCACGCCCTTTGCATGCCAGGCGGCGGGCTGGTTTTCTTGGGATCCAGGGCCCCGACCACCGCAGGGGAGAATGTACTCAGGGCGGATGCTGGTGCAGGTGGAGCTGGCCTGGGCTCTTACGAGCCAGCGTCTGGCATAGGCCCTCCCTCCTCTGAAGCTTGGTTCTCCCACGTGTGTGATGGGGCAGAAAGCCAGCATCATGGGCCTGGGGTGAGAGGTAAACCAAAGGTGCATTCATTCATTCAGCACACATATGCCAGGCACAAGCGAGCCCCGAGGAGGCCAACACAGTTAGACACTGCCCTCTACAGCCAAGTAGGAGACGCGGGTGCCGAGAGATGTTTTTAGCTCTTTGGGAGAGACAGGAGTCAGCTAATGGTGCTCTTCTGCCTGGGGACAGGCTCAGGCTGGGCGGGCCAGAGCACAGATGTCTATGTGAGGACCTGGCAGAGAGAACCGCTAAATTGAACTAAGGCGGCAGATTTGAATCCAAACTTGCGGTTGGAGTGTCTGTGACCATAAATAGAATTATTTATCCATCATTTCACAACGGAGAGCTTTGCTTGAAATTCAGATCTCCAGCTCCTCTGGGAAAGGATAGACTGGGCTACGCTGAGCCAGTATTCATGGATGAAACGATAGCCTGAAGTTAAGAAGCGGGCACCTTCCTCAGAAAGGGCATGGGCCGCAGAACAGAGCTGGCCCACCTCCCTGGTCTCCTGCTCTCTTCTGGTCCCTGTCCCTATGCAGCCTCTGCTATGAAGCATCTGGAGCCATGGCTTACATTGGGTCCTAACACTGGCCGTTCCCTTCCCTCCTTGAGGGCTAACATGACCAGAGGCTGCTTAGAAAAATAAGGGAGCCACAGGGGTAAGACTAGGAGTTAGCAGGCTGGTCTTTGTTGTCATTTTGGGAGTCTGGCTGAAGTTAGTTTCCGTGCAGGGCTTTGCTCCTCAGCCGTGCTTGGCTCATGTTAAAGAGCTGCATGCAAATCCCATGCCAAAGTACCATTTCCTACAAATAACAGGGAACAATTGTTGGGGGAAGGTAAGCCTGGAGTTCTATAATAATAGCATTTTCGTGAAGAAAAATCGCATCCCCACTGTGAGCACAGCTGAGAACATGAAACCTGCCATTGAGGTATTCTGGTTAAAATGAAAGCATTATCCCCTAAGCCATTCCTGTCTGTGGGGGTCTGTGGGAAGCCAGGGGAGAGGAGCTTACAGGTCCAGGCCATAATGAGTGGGTAAAGAGCGTCTGTCGGTCCAAGGACAATTAAACTCCATCAGGTGCCACTGGGAAGCTCTGGCCTGGCCTTGCTGGTGGATAATTCACCATCATTAAAGGAGCAGGGAGGGAGAACAGAGGAGGGATGGCAAAGTGAAGGGAGAGGGAGGGAGTTTCTTTGCGAAGCCCAGATCCACTTGCTAACTTAGGGGGAGCACTCACTCTTGGAGGTTCATTTAGGGGCTCTGGGTGGTGCCATCTGTAGATGACAGTGGGTTGGACCATCAGAGATGGGGAGATGGCTTCAGGCAGGGGAAGCCAAACTGGGGGGCAGTGCCTTTGCTTTGCTCTACTGCATGCATTTAATTATCTTTTGTCCCCATTACACTGCATACATAGGATTAGCATGGCCCAGTGGTTCCTCCATGTTAAGGTCACTAGGGATCGTTAGTATAAATTCTGAATCACTTTGTAGGTAGAATGTAGCCTTCTGCACTGTTGGGGCTCCCTGCTGATGTGACTGCCTGTGCCTCTACTCAGCTCCCACAGAATCAATCAGGTGTCAGTCTCCCCAACCTTGTGCTGTGCGCCACCATCCCCAGCTCCCCACTGTCTACCTTCTCTCTCTAGATCCCTCTAAAAACAATACCACTTTTAAAACCATGCCATGCTATTCTATTCTTAAATGCTTAATATATAGCAAGACCTCAAATATAAGCAAAATTACATCACAAGAATATTCTTTGATGCCCAGGTTAGCTTTTGAAGACATTTCATTCTCTCTTTTATTTTTAATTTTATTCCAAAGAGAGATAGAATGTCTTCCTCCCTATTTTGGGGGTAGTGCAGTTGGTGAAAGAGACATACACAGTCCTGAGTACCTGGTCCTTTTCTCAGGTGACCAAGGTCCCACATCTTTCAGGGACAGTCACGTCCAGTGAGTGATAGGGCACTCTTGAAGGTATCTGATGCTCATATAGTCACTCAGTGATTCTTTAGGGAGCTGCCTATATAACCAGGCACTGCTTTCTGAGTCCTACTTTATCACCACTATCTCCTGTTTAGCCCATGATAGGGACTTGAACATATCTAATTCAGGGGTAAAAGTGTATGTTTTTGTTACTGATGCAGCCTGAGGGTGCCTTGCTAATATAGTGGTTCTGGGTCTGGGTATCAGTTAGGGTTCTCCAGAGAGACAGACCGATAGGATGGAGATAGATAAGCACAAGGAGGGGTGGTTTACTGGAGGACTTGGCTTATGTGGTCAGGCTGAGAAGGCCTATGACAGCCCATTTGCAAGCTGTACGCCCTTGGATGCCAGTAGCATGGCTCAGTCCAAATTCAAGGCTTAGAATCAGGAAGCTAATGATTCTGTTTTTCAGTCCAGGGCCAAAGGCCTGAGAACTCAAGAACAACTGGTCTCACTCCTGCAGTCCAAAGATCAGAGATCATGGAGTTCCGATGTCCCTCAGCAGGAGAGAAAGTGTAAATCTTGGCTTCCAGAGATGGACTGACACATTTGCCTGTCGTTTTGTTTTCTCAGACCGGCAGCCTATGGGTAGTGCCTGCCCACACTGAGAAGAAATCTTTGTCCCTTTCGATTTACAAATTAATCTTCTCTGGAAATAGTCTTACACACTCACTTCCAAATAATACTTTTCCAGGTTTCTAGGTATTCATTAACCCAGCCAAGCTGGAACCTAAAATTGGTCATCACAGAATGTAGTACCATGCTATCAATCACATATTCATAGGACCTTCAGACTGGGCCTCCTCACTGGAGGCCCATGAGTATTTTTAAAAAAATAATTTTCACTAGAGCATCACAGAGGATTCCCAAGTGAGATGACAGTGCACGATAGCTAAATTTTAGTATCAGGGAGTGGGAGCAGCCAGAATAGTTGAGATGCAAGCACATGTCTAAGCCACCTACAGCCATGAGGATCACCTGTTGCTTTCTGTTGGGTCCTTTTGGGACCTCACTACGGCAGGAATTGAATGGCTTGAAACTGAGCTTCTTTTAGTGCCTTTGCCCAGCCTCTCTGCGAAACAGCAATAAAATGCCCTGAAAGGCATCTGATGTAGCCAAGAGAAAAGTGAGATCCCAATGCCTCACAATTTTTAGTACAGTTTTTCTGCTTATCACACTAATGGGCTCTTATAGATCTTCAAAAATATAGAATGAAGATACACAGAGAAACAAAAATTGCCTCATAACTTCCTGTCCAGAGATAACTATCATTATCTGCCAGAGAAAATTGAACATTTTAGTGTATATCCTTTGAGTATTTTTTTCCTTATGCCTAAATATAGACCTTATTTAATTAGTTATGGTTAATTTTTAGAATTTAAATGTACTTAGGACTTGGGGCCTTTATAAACAATTTCTGATGCTTCCTCCTTTGGTTCTCATTACAAATCTAGGAAAGTGTGGGGAAGGTATTTTTGGACTGCTACACTGAGGAGCCAAGGCCTAGGAAGTTTACATAGCTTCTCTCAAGCTCACACAATGGACCCAGAACTCTTCGTTTATAATTCAAGATTTTCCTCCTGATCCTAGACTTCTGGCACCAACACTGGGGCTATCTCTATGGCTTCTTGTAGCAGTGGACCCAACTAATATCCCCTTGCTCATTTACTGTTTACATTGGAGTAAACAGCCACGCACTTTTTGGGCAGTTTCATTATGGGTGCAGAAAGCTTAACCCCAAGTGCAATCAATTATGGGCACCTCCAACTTGCATTGTAGTTCCTTGTACTTTGTTAGGCACCTGTTGGATCTATTATAAATGACAACATGTGGCCATTGTCTTAGTTCCTTTCTTATCACTTAATCACAATCTCCATACCCACAACTTACAGGGGAGGTTTATGCCCTGTGTCTGTGGCTGGCTGGTGTCAAGGCAGGAGGCTGTGATAGAGAGTCTAGCTCAGGGAAGTCTTTTGCAACACAATGGCCAAGAAGCCCAGGGAAGGAAGGAGCGGGGAGGGAGGTAGACCTGCCTCTTTCTGCCAGACCCACCTCCCAAAAGCCTGCTCAACTGCTGACCTCAGGAGTAGGCACAGTTCTACTGAGGAACGCAGGGCTCCCGCTGCCCACTCACCATCCATGAGCCTACCTATGAGGCTTTAGGGGACATTCCTTGATCTCAACCATGACAAACATCAACTTCTCAGCCACCTGCACCCCTCCTAAGAAAAACTGGCACTATGTGTGTGGTCCTTAGCTCCATCATGCAAGTTTCATGGGTGGGCCCTGATTCTCTGTTGGGAATCCCATATGATGTATGGAAAATTGCTTTTAAAAAAGTTCATAGCTCAGCTGGCATTCATCCCCTGACTTGCCAGAGCTCCGACTCCACCCACCATCCCGACCAGGCAATAGAACTCTGACTCCACACACTGGACCAACTCATGGAGCCTTGTGGCACCCAGCTGCCTGAGCTCTGACTCACAGACAGGCACATCTGGAGGGGAACAAACTTGGTGGATCCAGACCCAAATTTCCATAGGTGCTAATGGCATAACTTCCCCAAAGTGCAGAGATCACTGCTATACAAAATGACAAAGAGAAGGAGTAAGATGCAATCTCAGGTCCCAAGCCCACCCAGAACAAATACAGAGAACACTACCATAGAAGAAAATGGGAAACATGCAGCTGAAACCTTTGAATTGGTAGCATCTGTGGTAGACAGAGAAGTGCAAAAATGTATAGAGAAACTCAGATCAGAGATGACATCTGAAGTAAAAAAAGAAATGTATGAATTAATAGAATCTGAAGTGGAAAAACAACTGCAGAAATGTATAGAGGAAACCAGACTAGAAATAACCTCTGAAGTAAAAAAAAACATCTGTAAATTAATAGCATGTAAAGTAGGAGAACAAATGAAGAAAGATAAAGAGGAGAACAGAGCAGAAATAATCACTGAACTAGAGAGAAAAAGGATAACTACAATGAAAGACTTAAGTACTACTAAAGAAGACATTGATAAAAAATTAGAGGAGAGTGAAAAATGATGGATTCCCTGATTGAGCAATATAGAAAAGAAATAGATTGCATGAAACAGTTTCAAAGAGATATACAAGAAAATAAAATCTCAATCACAAGCTGGCAAAATTGTATGAATGAAAGTGAAGATAGAGTTTCAGATCTTGAAGACACAGTTGCAGCTAGTGAAAAAGTCAGAAAGAATCTCTTAAGAACAACTAGGATGCAGGAAAAAATAATTCAACATTTGTAAGATGATGCAAGAATGAACAATGTGAGATTAATAGGAATCAATGAGAAAGAAGGAGTCAATAAAAATGATATAAAAAGAATATGGGCAGAAGTAATAGCAGAAAATTTCCCAAATATGAGAAAATAATCAGACATTCATGTAAATGAAGCATACAGAACTCCAAATAACATCAACCCAACTAAAAACACATCCAGACATGTAATAGTTAAGATCCCAGAAATTCAGCAGAAGAATAATATACTGAAAGCTTCTAGAAAAAAAGAAACAGATCACATTTAAAGGAAAACCCATCAGAATAATGGCAGATTTCTCTCTACAATCCATGAAGCCCGAGGGACCAAAATGACCCAAAATCAACAAATGAGAACAGAAAGATCCCACCAAATAAGGCAACCAGTTAAACACAGGAGAAAAAGGATCTCTTAAAAACACCTAGTAAAAGTAAAAGTCATGTCAATCATAAGTCAATACATTTCAATTATAACCATTAATGTAAATGGACTCAATTCTCCAATTAAAAGAAATAGACTGAATGAGTGGGTAAGGAAGCAAAATTCAACAATATGCTGTATACAAGAAACACACTTAACTCATAAAGAAACTCATAGGTTAAAAGATAAAGGATGGAAAACAATGCTACATGCTCCAGTACCTAAAAACAAACAAACAAACAAACAAAAAAACCCCCCAAAAAACTAGGGTAGCAATCCTGTTTGCAGACAACCTAAACTTCAAACCAAGATTGATCAAATGAAACAAAGAAGGCCACTACATACTGGTTAGGGGAAAAAATTCAAGACGAAGAGGTAACACTCATAAATATGAATGTACTCAATGTGGGGGCACCAAATTATGTAAGACAAACCTTAATGAACACGAAAAATCTAATATCCAATACCATAGTCTTAACAGGAGACCTTAAGATCACCTTATCCCAAAAAGATAGATCAAGCAGACAAAAAATTAGCAAAGTAGTAGCAGAACTGAACCACATCTTGGAACAACTGGACTTAGTGGACATACACAGTGTTCCACCCAACCTCTTCAGAATACACATTTTTTTCAGCTGCGCAAGGGACATTTTCTAAAGTAGACCACATATTACTCCACAGGTCATGCTTTAAGAAAACAAATTATCACATGCATATTATCTGACCACAGTGCAATGAAATTGAAAATAAATAACAAAAGAAACCACAAGAACTCCAGAAATACATGGAAATTAAACAACACTCTTCTCACCAACCAGTGGGTCACAGATGGAATTAAACAATATCTAGAATTTAATGAAAATTCAAGCACAACCTACAAGAATTTATGGGACACAATAAAGCAGTTCTTGGAAATTTATAGCTCAGAACTCACACATGAAGAAAACAGAATGGGAACAAATAAATACTCTAACGCAGCACCTAAACTGACTAGAAATGAAAGAGCAAATGAAACCCAAAGCCCAAAGATGGG
>PVKN010035797.1:0-11565 GCA_004027915.1 Capromys pilorides | reverse complement strand
GGAGTGGGGGTGGGAGAACCTTAGCAGCGTCTTAGACGTTCGGCAGAGGCTGTTTCTCTTCTGACAAGGAGTCTGGGCATTGCGTGGGTCCCGGGTGGCAGAGCATGCGGCTCTCCTGACTTTCCTGCCATGCTCCAAGGTGGCGTCAGTCTCATTCCCCTCACTCACAGCAGAGGCGGTGCGGAGGGTTTCTCCCCACAGGTCTGCTCTGTGTCAGGGAGACAGTGGCTTCCGAGCAGAAGCTGGGCCTCTCCACTCACAGCCCAGCCACGGGGGGATGCCCACCTCCGCAGCAAGCCTGACCTACCTTCTTTTTTCTCATGAAAGCCAAGTCCTGAACACAACCAGAGCTCTTTTAGCAAGAATCAAGGTGGCAGATGGATTTGGGGCAGGCAGTAAGAAATGTCTGCTGTAACTGCGGCTAACTGAAGCGATCTATGTAGTGCAGAACAAAACGTTCTGTAGCGCAAGGCGTCCCCAGGCGCTGAGAGTCTTGTTCCGAAGCTCCCTTGACTGCACCCCTTCTCAGAGCCTTCACCGTAGTGATGACCACTGCCTGGGTAATTGTCACTTTCCGGGCTCTGCTGCAATGACTGTCTTTTTATGATCTCATGAAGTCCCTGTCATAACTATGGGACAGAGGAAGGAGAAACCAAGTAAGAAGGCCGAGCCAGATTTCAAAAATGGGGGCCCTGATGGGCATGGTAGCGCATACCTGTCATCCCAGCACATGGGAGGCTGAGGCAGGAGGGTTGCCAGCCTGGGCTGCAAAGTGAGCTCAAGGACAGCCTGCACTGCATACAGAGACCCTGTCTAAAAAAAAAAAGCGGGGTCCTGAGCCTATCCCTTAATGCTTTACTATTTTCTGCAGAAGAAACCGTAGTAACTAAAACAAACAAATGACTCCCCTCTGTGGAGACATTTCTCTAAAGCTGAAGGCCTGGAATGTTCCAGCTCCTCTTGCTATCTCTCCCCAACATCACCACCATCACTAGCAACTATGAGAAATCCGATTAAGTAGATTCCCCAAACTGATGTCTGCTTTGGCTACTTTTTCCGTGGTACACTTGCTTCCCCTCTTCCTCCCTGCACTTAACCGCAGGTTTTTGTTTTGAGATGGGGTCTTGCTGTGCAGTTCAGGCGTCCTCAGGCTGTGGAGGTCCTCCTGCCCCGGTTTCCTAATGCCCATCTGGAGGACCCACCACAGTTTTGAGCCAGATATTTGCATCTCTTTCTGCATCAAGCTCCTGTCTTCCCTACTAGAACATTGGCTCGCCAAGCGAGGGCCGAAATTTGCGTCTGTTTTCACTGCTGTGTCAATGCCCTGCATCTAGGACCATGCTGGACACGCTAGACGGTAAATAGGCGGGAGCAGCGAAAACTCAGGCATGCTTGTTGAAGGATGCAGTTGGTTTGAAATGCGGATGGTAGGGCGGGTCAGGTAAAACAAAGACTAACATTAACCCTAAACACAAAACCTGGAAGATACTAAAGAAAACCTGACGCTCTAAAGACCCCTGAATTCTTGGGACCGGCCAGATAGCTCAGCAGACTAAAGTGCCTGCTTAGGCAGAGCACAGAGGCCGGGGCTCAATCCCTGCACCTGTCCTGCCATGCCAGGCCCCGCCCCCCGGGGGCACACTGAAATAGGGATTGACACTGGGCACAGTGGCATGTGCCTGTAATCTCAGCACATGGGAGGCTGCAAACAGGAGAATCACTAAGAGTCCAATCTACGTAGTGACACCCTGGACACCCTGCAGACCCTGTACTAAATACACAAAAAAATAAAGCCCCTGAGTTCTTAATGGAGAAAGGCCAGCTAAACTGCAGGCTGTCTGGGAAGCAGGGTCTTTCCCAGCCTGTCCTTGGCTACAGCATAACACAGGACCCAGGCCAATAATTCACCCTGGAAACCGCAGCTATTCACAAAGCCCCGAGGAGGTGACCTTGGCTTGCCTTTGAGTTCTTCAAGGTCAATCTGGGCCAGTCTCTCAGTAGAGCAATCCACTGGGCTGGGAAGTCCCTGGAGCTGAGCGTGTGCCCTGCAGTTGCCCAGACTTCCCAGCAGGGGGCGCTGCGGCTTTAGGGCTCAGCTCCACGCCTTTCTGGAGGGCCAAGGGAGAGGAAGACTGGGAAGGAGAGGGAGGTCTTCCGTCGCACCTGTCCCTGCTGCTGCTTCTGGAAAACACGGGTGGGGATGGAATAGAGCCCTAGAGGGAAGCCATCTGCAGGTTTATGCTTCATTCATGTATTCATTGCTCAAACACATGGCTGCTGCTACGCACCCAGCCCTATTGGTGGTCCTGCGTGTCACCAGTGAACAAAACCGCAAAAATTCCTCCTTTCCCGGAGCTAGGGAGGGGGTAGGAGATCAGGTAATGAACCAAAGAGGCCAGTGACGTAGAGGTCGGTGAGCCCTATGGAATGAAAGGGAAGAGAAGCAGGGTGAAAGGAAAGACAAAAGACAGAGGAGGGGCAGCCGTGCCCCCAGTTCTGGGGATCGAGCCCAGAGGCGCTGTGCCGCTGAGCTCCGCGTTCAGCTCTTTTATTTATTCATTCATTCTTTGTGTGTGTGTGTCTTTTTGAGATAGTGTCTTGCTATGCAGTTCAGACTGACCTTGAGCTCACTTTTGTAGCCCAGCCTGGTCTTGAACTCTCACTGATCCTCCTGCCTCAGCCTCCTGAGTGCTGGGATTACAGGGGTGTACCACCACGCCCGGCTAGCCCTTTTAAAAATGCATTTTGAGACAACAACCCACTGAGTTGCCCAAGTTTACCTGGTACTTGAGATTCTCCCAAGTAGCTCGGATTAGAGAGAGGCACAAGCTACAGAGAAGCAATTTTAGGTACAGAGGTCCAGGAAGGCTCCAGCAGGAAATGCCATTGGAGCAGAGACTTGGAAAAGCAGAGAGGGGGCCAAAGCACCCCAGGTAGAGGGAGCTACCAGGTGAAGGGCTTGGGGCAGAACGGCTGGTGTGGTGGGTTGGCTTGGAAAAAGGGTAGGAAGGGCTGGGTGCCGCTCCGTGACAGCCCTCGGACACAGGCCACAGCGCTGGGTTCACCCGCAGTCCTGTGAAGACGTCGGAAGCAGGCGAGCTCATGTCCATTTATTGTGGGCAGCGGTGACATTAAAAAAGAAAAATGCCGCTTGCAATCCCTCTGCCCACGGAAGCAGCTGTTCACGGGGTACACGTTTTCGTGGTCTATCTTTAGGCATGTAGTTACTTGGGAAGGTATACATTTTTCCTTTCCCTTTTACAGAGATGAGAGCTGTGCAGCAGCTTCACGACCATTTATTTGCTTAGCTATGTCACAAGCCAATGATTCTGCAACAGGAAATATTGACCCATGCGGTTATGGGAGCTGCTGCGGAATGTCCCACTGTCTGAACATCACATATGTCATCTGACCGTCCACCCTACTGGTGTGCGTTCAGGCTGTCTCCCATGTTTCCCACTCTGGCGGGGCCTGCATTCTGACAGTGTTCTTCATGAAGCTGCCTTACACCAAGGGTCTGCCTGTCTCTTGCGCTGCTGGGCTCCAAACCCAGAGCCTCAGCACACAGGGCGAGGGCCCGACCCAGAGCTGTACTCAGCCCAGGGCCTGCTGCCGAGCGACGCTTCCAGAACAGAGGAGCGAGGCCCTCAGCCATGGGCACTTTCAGAGCCTGTGGGACTCAGACATTTCCCAGGTGGGCTTTCGGGGCTCCAGAAGCCTAGCATGCGTCCTTGGAGTAAACCGTCCTTCCTTAAGAGAAGCAAGCAACCCTACCAAGTGTGCAGGCTTTGTCTCCAGGGCCTGGCCAGGTGAATATTTTTCTTGTTTTCTTTATTCATGTCTATATTAAACTTGTCATCATTGGGCATGGGTTGTTTTTTAAATTTTTCCCACACAAGCAATGTTATAAAAAGCAAATGTGTGGGGCCAGGGAGATAGCTCAGTGGAATAAGTGCTTGCCTGGCAAGTGCAAGGTCCTGAGTTCAATCCTTGGTACCGCAGAAAAAAAAAAAAGCAAACGTGTGTATTGGTTACAAAATAAATTTAAGCCAGGTATAGTGGCACATGCTTGTTATCCCAGCACTTGAGAGGCTGAGGCAGGAAGACTGCCTGGGCACATAGTGAGATTAAGGCCATCCTGAGCTACACACTTGAGACCCTGTGTCCTCCTCCAAAAAAAAAAAAACCCCGAAAAATAAATTTTAACCCCATAAATATGTAAAGTAGAAAAAGAAGGCCCACATTTCACCAAAAGCTGCCACTGTCACATTTTGTACGTGTCCAGCTTTTTTATTTTTATTATTTATTCATTTATTTATTTATTTTTATATTATAGCCGGCTCAGCCTGCCCTAGGGGTGGGGCTGGCACAGCATGTGGTACTGGGGATTGAACTGCGGTCCCTGCAGTTGCCTAAGCATTCCTAAGCAGGTGCTTTAGACCACTGAGCCATCTTGCCGACCTTCCAGCTTTTTTTTTTTTTTTTTTTTGGTCTTTTTGAGACAAGGTCTTGCTATGCAGTTCAGACTGGCCTTGAGCTCCTTTTTGTAGCTCAGGCTGGTCTTGAACTCACATTGATCCTCCTGCTTCAGCCTCCCCAGTGCTGGGGTTACAGGCGTGCGCCACCACGCTCGACCCTCCAGCTTTTTTATATATTCCAGTTCCTGCACACGTTTATGGTACAGTATGGTTATTTTTTACTCATTGTTGGGACAAAATACCCAGTACCCCAAATTAAGGAAGGAAAGGTTTATTTAGTTCTCAGTTAGTGGAAGCTTCAGTCCATACTTGGCTGGCTCCCCGACAGAGTAGCACATGGCAGAGAGCAGCAGCTCATGGCAGCAGAAAACAGCAAAGAACGAAGGGAAGGGCAGCAGCTGCGGCTTCCAGCCAGCCTCTCTCCCCTCCTTATGTTATAAACAAGCTACCCTTGCCTGGGGATGCAGAACTCACACAGTGTCCCTGCCTTCCTCTTGCACAGGATGAGGATGTTTACAAACTAAGAATCCTGGCTCCCTGCTGAGTCACTTAATTAAACTTCTAAACTTCTCAAGTTGACACAATGTATCAGCCAGTACAATCCACCCCTTGTCAACTTGGCAACCAGACTTTTCTTCAAACCAGTTTTTAGGTGTATAGACCTGCTTATTAACATTTTATAACTTCAACATTGTATTATACTAGCACCATGACATTTTGCCCCTGGGTGTCTCCCCTAAAGACTCATGTGCATCCCTGTATGTAAAAGGCATTTTAGTCTGTCTCTAAGCATTGCCACAGTCTTAACAGCTTTAACATTGTTATGAAGTCCAAGTCTCAAGTCTCTTCTAAGACCAAAAGGCAAACTTAGCTCTGAGTTCCTGTACAAAGGCAAAGCTAAACGCTTTGAACATTTAAAGGCACAAGATACACATTATCATTCTAAAAGTTATACACGGCAAGACATAAACCATTGGGACCAAAACAAGTCCAAAACTGAGAAGGGCAAACATCAAGTCCCGGAGCTTTATATGGCACATCAGAAGCAATCTGTAATAAGTTGTGACCTCTAAAAGCCTTCTATAGCTCTACCCCCTATGGCCCTTTTTTAAATTTTATATTATTTTATTTTATCTTTGTGGAACCGGGGATTGAACTCAGGCCCTTGCACTTGCCAGGCAAGCACTTATTCTATTGCGCTATCTCCCCAGCCCCACAGCTCTTTATTTCTGATCATTCCTTTATATTAATCCCCAAATTCATCTCAAGCCTCAATGGAATTGAACAACTCAAATTTGTATTACTGCTCCTCGGTATGACCCAAGTCCACAAAGGGCACATCTACTACGTCATCAGCTATTCTCCATGGTTGCTAACTACAGGTAAAACTTGTGACTTTCTCATTGGCAGTGAACAAATGGCTTTGCGTTCTGGGAGGCAGAAGGCAACGTAGGAGAGATGTAGCCGACTAGACAGGCATACAGTTCTGACATGGTTTAAGGTACACATTATAGAACATCCGTTTGTGATACAATTCTTGATGAACACAAAACCCCACTGTCCTGGGATGGTTTAGTGGCCTCATCATCCTCCTAAGAGGTTCTCGTATCTGGCTCTGCAGCTGCTGGAGGTCTCCATCCGTGGGAGCATCAACTCCCCAAGGAGGAGAGTACGTCTCCAGGGTGAAGTTGCTCAGCTTGGCAGTGTGGCACAGCAGGTTCTTCATGGTGTGAAAGGATATGAAATTCTTTATGAAGCAGAAGGTAGTGTGCTGGGAGCAGCAGCTCAGGCAAGGCAGAAAGGCAGAGACCTATCTGTTCATCAGTGGTTCCACGGCCTGCCAAATGCAGGGTGGTCAGGGTGGCTGAAGCATTATCCAGCAGAACTCGCAAAGGCTTAGGACTGAAATCAGCCAGGCTGGTAAAACTCAGATTCAAGCGCTGTAGCTGTCTGTTCTGCTCAAAGAAGGGCAGGTGGTTCCAGTCAGCGAGTGAGAGCATGCAGTTAGTTACTGAGAGGGTCTTCAAGGGGGACATTAGGCACCTGAGGACCTGGTCCAAGTATCCATTAAAGGAGACAGAGTCCATGTAAAACTCTTGCAGATAGTTCAGCTTAAGTAACTGCGAGGCGAGTTTCATGACCAAGTGCTCCGTGTGCTCTGGGGAAGGGAAGGCAGGCTCAGAGATGTGAGAGAGAATTAGCTTGTTGACATTTCGCATTTGGCCCAGACAATGAGCAAAATCGGCTAAGAAAAAGAGTGACCGGTTAAAACACGTGACCGCCGTCTCCACAGAATCAAATTTGAGCATTTCCAGAAAAATTCTGCGTCCAGTGAAAAGCCCGTGTTCATAACACACAGGCTCTTGCACTCCAGCTGCACCAGATCTTCCCTCTCCTTGACCCAGTTGGAAAAGTGGGCTGCAAGCCCAGCCGTGGTGGTGCATGCCTGTAATCCCAGCACTTGAGAGGCTGAGACAGGAGGATCGGTGTGAGTTTGAGACCAGCCTGGGCTACAAAAGTGAGCTCAAGGCCGGCCTGAACTGCACAGTGAGACCCTGTCTCAAAAAGACAAAAGAAAAAGTGGGCTGCCAGTGGATAAGGATATCTCTTCCAGATCCACAAGGACTTTGAGGGTCTTCTCGTTTGGTTCCCTTGTCCCAGTCCTCTCTGGTTTTATTCCCTTTATGCCTTCTGAGGAGCACGCTTCCAACTCATTTTCATCCCAGAGTGCCCTGAAGTTTTGTTCAGTGACTCCCAGATCTAATGTGTGCAGTTTGAACCTCCCAGAGGGAACTTTCTGAAGTAACACCACCTCAATCCCATCCAACACAGGTTGCAACATCCTTTTCTGCACCAGGACGGCATCCTTTTCAGTGCACAAAGTCCCCTCCTTCCCTCATTCTTATTAGGGTTCCCAGCGGCAGGGAGGGAAATGGGCAGGACTGTACCATGGCCTTGACGACCTCGCTCTGTCCCCTCTCGACGGCCTCCATGAACACCGGTGGAAAGAGCTCCTCTGGCAAATAGTCCACGGCTTTTAGTCCCGAGGTCTCACGGCTCAGCAAGCTCTGAATTGCCAGCTCACGTAGTCCATGTGGGGTCGGGGTGCTCACAGTGGGTATGGAAGGCTGTGGTGATGGAAAACACAGGCGTAGATTCAGGGGACAGTGCAGGGGCTCCTGGAACTCAGGCAGGAACGGCGGTGACAGGAAGCAGCAGGCCTGATTTTCTTCTCTCCTGCTCCTCTCTCCCTATGGTACTTTTGTTGGTAGCTGTCCTGGCTTTTCTGGGGTGGGGGGAGGGGGGCTGGCTTTGCTCACTCCTTGTAGCTTTTTGAAGACAATCTATGTTTTCAGCTTTTTTAAACTTTTGGGGGTTTTGCTGAATAGGCTTTTTACTCTCTGCTTTATACATTGCCCTCTCAGGGGCACACTGTCTGGCCTCCCAGGCCTTTTGAAATCTAGGTGGAAGCCTTTGAGTCTCAGAATGCTTGCATTCTCAATGTGCCTAAAACCAGTGGCACATGGATGATGTCAGCTGGAGCAGCAGTAGCCAGGCATTTTTTTTTCTATAGAGTCAAGTGTCTGGATTGCTGAGCACTCTGACCCTGATTTTGAGCAACGAATTTTGTATGCTGGCACCATTTTGGAGTCTGGTGGGGCAACCACCTCCATCTTGGAACATGGAGCTCTACAGCTTTTTCCTCAAAGCAAAGTCCCTCACCCTTGCAATTTTGAGGCTGTAAAGGGCAAGAACCTGTCACCTCTTGTGATGCCCTCAGGACATCTTTTTTACTCTCTTGTTCTTCTTGGGCAAGGGAGATCTCAGCTCTATCTTTGCAGGCCACAGCTTTCCTGGCATTTTTTTTCTGGCCAAACTCACAACATTTTAAATCATCCTGCTGGGCTCTTTGTTTTTGACTCTCAACATATATCTGACTAAAAGCCTTCAATGATAGCCATGCCACTGCCTCACCATTTGACTGCCTTGAGATTTCTTTTGCAAGGTTAACTAGTCCACTGTGCTTAATCTCATCTCGGGCAAAGTCTCTCTGGACAAGAGCAAAATGTAGACAAACTTTCTGCCAAACTCTAACACAAATCATCCACAGTCTAACAACCAATGTAATCCTTCTTCTCAGCAGAAACCTCCCCAGTGTGGTCTTTACAGGCAGGCTTTTTATTAGAAGTTTGGTCTTTTGAGCTCTGACTAGAATCTCCATACAGAAGAGATGAAGGCATTCCAGCTCCTTGCTAGTAGGCGACATCTCCAAACCTTTCCCATCTCTTCCCATACACCATTTGCAAAAGCTCATAATCCACATGGTCATCTTTAGTCACGGCAACAACCCCACTCCTGGTACCAAATTTTGATTTGGTTATTTTTTACTCATTGCTGGAACAAAATACCCAACACCCAAAGATAAGGAAGAAGAGGTTTATTTAACTCACAGACAGTGGAGGTTTCAGTCTATGCTGGGCTGGCTCCCAGGCAGCACGACACATGGCAGAGAGCAGCAGTAAACCGCAAAGGGCAAAGGGAAGGGCGGCAGCTGCAGCTTCTAGCCAGCCTCTCTCCTCCTTATAAACAAGCTGCCCTGGGGCTCGGGTGTAGAACTCACTTAATGTCTATGCCTCCCTCTTGCACAGGATGAAGATGTCTATGAACTACAAATCCTGGGGACTTGTGGTTTAACTCAGTTGTTTAAGCACCTGCTTGGGCAAACCCAATCAGGCACAGGGGACCACGGATTGATCCCGTGCATTACCAGAACCGCCCTTAACGCAGCCTTAGACAAAAAAAAAAAAAAAAAAAAAAAAAAAATCCGGGCTCCCTGCTGAGTCACTTAATTAAACTTCTAAACTTCTCAAGTTGACACATCAACCAGTACAATGTGAATAAAAAATCCTGTCATAATCATAATAAAAAAGTGAGATCAAGTTACACATTGAAAAAGACAAGCCAATGGGCACATTTAAAACATGCTTTCTGGGCCGGGGAGATAGCTTGACAGGCTAAGCACCGGCTCAGGCAAGCACCGGGACCGGGGTTCGATCCCTGGCACCACATGCCCCACTGTCTGCCTCTGAACTTGTTGACCAACATCGCTGGGGCACTGAGCCGTGGACAGCGTTTCGGAGAGCAGAGAATGAGATTCTGCCCAGAGAGGTTTGCTCCTCGGTGTGTATGTGACCATTCCTAGTCCCACAGCCCTGTACCACGACCATGGGGCAGGAGGAAGCAGGAGAAAGCAGGGAACCTGGTGCCCCAACAGGAGCCCAGGGCTGTGGAGGGGTGTCTGGAAAGACGCTGAGACCCTTGCACTCTCTGCAGCGACATGCAGGTGCCACAGGACCCAGGGGTGACGGCCAGCTCTGGGACACAGACGCAGACCCAGGCCCAGGCCCAGACCATGGAGTGACCCCAGGGCAGGCAGCTTCCACCCACACAGCAGTCGCTGCAGTCTGCTGAGCCATTGACGGTGGCCTGATGCGTCCCAAGGGCCTCAGATGGGGCCAGCATCCGGGTCCTTCACTCCCAGGTCCACACAGAGCGGCTGGTCAGGAGCTGGGGGAAGAGTGGCCTATCTAGGGCTTGAGTTCACTCAAAGCAAAAAGAAGACACACAGAAAGACACAAGAAAGACAAAAAAAAAAAAAAAAAAAATGAAAATTAAAAAAAATCACCTGGCGCCGGCGCCCCGGCAGCACTCCCGATAAACCCCGAGGCTGGTCCAGTTTTCTGTCCCGTGGCGTGGGCTTTCCCGACACTCGGGGTCTCCACTTTCTGCCCTGCCCTACTGGAACTGAACCCGGGGCCTTGTGTGAGCTCCATCCGCAGCCCCATTTAAAGATTGAGTCTCGCTGAATCGCCCAGGCAGGGCTCAAAGCCTCTGGCTTCAGCCGCTAGAATGGCTGGGGAAACTCGCGCAGCCTCGGCCCAGCGCTTCTTAGCTACTTTTGCTCTTCCTCCTAATTCTTTGTTTGTGTTTCATGTTTTGCTTTGTCTAGGTTGAAAAAAAAAAAACCCTGATAATTCATCGTAGTTATTTTTGCAGATACAAATATCTCTTTTTTCTTTTTTTTTGGAATCGGGAACTAAACTCAGGTCCTTGCGTTTGCCAGGCAAGCGCTCCTTCTACGAAGCTATCTCCCCAGCCCTCTTTTTTTTCTAGTTTTTGATCTCTAACTTTTCTTATTATAGTGAACCATGGGTAACGTAAAACCGACTCTCTGGATCAGTTCAGATTGAACAGCTGAGCGCACATCATCGTGGAGACCCCGACCCACCCTGCGGGGTTCTCATCACCCTGAAATGAACCTCCGTGCAGTTCAACCTGTGCTCCCCAGCTGCCCTGCCCCAGCCGCTGGTCCCGCCCACTTCTTGCACTGTAATTCTGTGTGTCCTAGAGCTTTGCACGGATGAAACCCGTTGGCTTGTCCCACTCACTATGCATAATGTCTTTAAGGGTCACCCATGCTGTAGTGTAAAATTCCCTTTTCAGGTTGTGTAATATTCTGTTATATGCATTGGTCCAATTTTTCATCATTCATTTGTGGCCCTGTGTGCTGTGTCTACTGTTGGGCAGTTCCAGACTGCCACAGCCGGGGGTCAGTAAACATCTGAGTCGCTGCTCTCAGCTCTTTCCTGTATGTGCCCGGAAGAAGTGGCTTTGATTTGGATCACTGATTCTGACCCCTTTGGGTGGCTGTCGCCTTCCATGTGAGAATCCTCGTCTCTCTCTTACTGCTTCAGCTCTGTGTTCCCCAGGTCTCGGGCCAGGTCAGTGGTCTGTTAGGAAACCAGGCTACACAGCATGGGGCAGTGGCCGATGAGAGAGCCCAGCTCCACCTCTTCCCGGTTGCTCCCCGTCACCTGGTCACCTGCGTCACTGCCAAGCTCCACACCCTGTCAGCAGGGTGCCTTTGAGCCACACTTGAGAATCTCACCCCAAACCAGCCCAGCGCTCCGTCTGGAAAAATTCTTCCACACCATCAGTCCCTGGCGCTTCAAAGATTGGAGGCTGCTGCTCCACACTATGATATATATATATATATATATATATATATATATATATATATATATAT
>PVKN010035796.1:0-11558 GCA_004027915.1 Capromys pilorides | reverse complement strand
CACATCCTTTAGAACAGGTTATACCTAATAATCAAAGGTTTCTGTTGCCAATATAGCTACATTTTATTTGAGAGGTATTTAAAATTTAAACACAAAAGTTGTTTAACCCTGAGAAAATTAAATCAGATCTTATGGTTGTCTTTCTACCCAGTTTGCATTCTTTGGAGACTTACCACTGTCCAGATACCTGAACTCAGATGCATTTGGAAAGACTGGGTGATATCATTTTTAAAAAATATTGTTACATTTCCACCCATTAAAGAAAAAATATCCTTTAACCTATGTCCTTCGGCTGCTTATATAGAATACATAACAGAGCAGCTGACATCTGTTTCATCAGTTCAATGGATCCTATTAAAATGTCTCATCCATTTAGCTCAATGGCTCATATTCAGGACTCCCATATATTACATCATCCCCAACTCCGTCCCAGAGTCAGGCCTGAGCTTGAAAAATGTCAGTTGACATTCTTTTGGCAAAAGTGTTTATAAAGTAACTTATCCAACTATTTTTGGGTCATTTAATGAACTTTTTTCAAATCCTGAGTTGTGTGAAATAACAGCTACATCTTTGCATTTGTTTCTACTCTGTGTCTGTCTCTCTGTCTCTGTCTGTCTGCCTCTGTCTGTCTGTCTGTCTGTCTCTAAAACACATTCTTTAACCATTAAGTGAGATAAACTAGCTCTTAATCTTATATCTCACATGAGATATGGGATGTACCCACAGTATGTCCCCAAAATATCAGTTTTCCCAATGTGTTACTATTCATTGAAAACTTCTGGAAATTGTGCCTATGGTTAGTAAAGCACAAGACCTGAAATCTCTTTGAATTCCAGAGAGCCTCTGACATGCCTTGCACTGGCCTTGTCATTAAATTTATCTCATACCTTTCCTGCTACAAAATAATCTAATCCAAGCACTTTTGACTTTGTCAGATACTACTGAAAATACAGGGATTTTAGAGAATGATCACTTTGTGTGTCAATTAGCCAATAATTAGATATTGCATGAAGGACACTTTTGATTCTAACAGTCTTTGCGTTGACTGGGCAGCTTCCAGAAATGGCTGTCATGCCATTTCTTTCATCTTCCCTGAATTTTATCTTGTCTTCTCCCCTTCTTTCATCACAATTTTAGAAACATACAAAAAATAGAAGATTCATTTGGCAAGATAATTATTAGGGTGTTATGATGATCCAAGAATAAAAGTATTTAAAATGAACAGAAAGAAACATTTGAGTATATGTGTTTATAAAGTATATAATTTTGTGAAACAAATACTTTTGGTCAGGAAATTAGAAAAAATGTCTATAAAATAAATTGTAATCAGAATCATAAAATCTTATGAAAATATTATCTCATGTTTGAGGGATAGTTTTGACTTGAGATTCTCTTGCCTTCTAACCAGATATCAATTCTGTTTGTCTTAAGTTGCACGACTGTTTCCTAAGATTAATTGTCAACTTGATCAGTTCAAGATGCCTGGAGGGTGAGGGAAGCACATGGCCCAGGCTCTCTGGCGCTGCGCTTCTGCCATGGTTCTGCAATACCATTCCCCACCCACTGTGCTATTTCTGTCATGAAATGCCCTGACCATGCACTGGAGCCTCTGAACCCGAGAGCCACATCCAATATTCAGTTTGTTGATGTCAGGCATTTTTTCCAGCCATGAAAGAGTGACTAGTATGGAACACTGGCACCAGAGCAGTGGCTTCTTTGCTCTTGCTACTTCTGATCATATGACTTTGAATAGGCTTTGGAACTGGTTTGAGGGAAGAGCTTAGAGTTAAGTTTAGAGTTAAAAGCTCAAGGTGGCAGAAAAGTTAAGGTAGCCCAATATGCAGGCTTTTGCATAGATGCTTTTGGCTCTTTTGAATAAGATTTTCTGGTGAAAACAAAGCACAGCAAAAATACCTGAAAAAAATTAATTTTGGCCTGAAAAGAACTATGTGTAAAGTTGGTATCAAAACCACCCTTGATGAGTAATTCTGGTGAGAGCTCAGATAACCAGAGTACTGATGGGGAAGAGGACAGATAATATCTTGGTCATGAGGTTTTGAAGGAAAAGGAGGTCTCTCTTGAGAACTGGAGTGGCGACACACATGTTACATACTGGCAAAACATTTTCTACTCTTTGCCTCTGTCTTAAGCTGTGACTTGAGGATGAATTTAAAGGCTGAATGCTAGTCAAGGTGGCAGAAAAGTTTAAGGTAGCCCAACATGCAGACCGTGGCATGGATGCTTTTGACTCTGTTGAACAGGTTTTTTGTGGTGAAAACAAAGCACAGCAAAAATACTTGAAAAAAAAATTAATTTTGGCCTGAAAAGAATCATGTGTAAAGTTGGTGTCAAAGGAGGCAAATTGAACCTGGCCAAGAAGAAAGATGCCTTGTGAGCTGTTATGGAATCAGGAAGACCCCACACATGGTAGGCTGAGTAACTCAAAGAGTTACAAAGAGTAAGACTTACTTGGTAAAGAGAGTCCCTGGGTGGCTTCTTGAGAAGAACTGCCATGAGATTTGGTTGCCTGGGGTCCACTTTACTGGGCTTAGCCATCCTAGCACTTGGGCTCCCTTTGCCATGGCCCAAGGGGCTATTGGCTGCACTGGCAGCAACCTTGGCATCATCCATGTGGATTATTCTATGCATACAAATGAAAGAGTTGTGGGGTCAAGGAAGACTCCACCTAGATTTTAAAAAAAGATTATCAGGGCAGAAAAGGAGCCCCTTGGAGGGCAGTGCACGAGGCTGTGGAAATGAAACTGAAGGCCCAGAAAAGAGCTGAGGAAGTAAGACTTGCCAGGAGTGGGCATTATCTGCTGAGGAAAGCTGCAAGCTGCAAGTGGAATGAACCCAAGAGAGGCTGTGTGAGCTCCAACCAGCAAGGCCATAGGGGCGGATGTGTGGAGCCATTCAGGGCTCTCATTTCATCACCACATGCCAAACATGCTGTGCATACAGCTGTAGGACTTACATTTGCCCTGCTGAGGTTTGTTTTTATTTTGCATCCATGTTTTCCCTGCCATTTTCGCCCTTTGGAATAGGATGGTTGTCCTGTTCCACTGCATTTTAGCATTCACAGCTGAGAGTTTGCCTTGAGTCTCAGAAGCATCTTTGACTTGAACTTCTGAGTAATACTGAAACTGTTGAGACCTTGGGCAAAGGGGTTCTAGTATTTTTGGAAAAGGAAGCAGACCATGACGCCTGTGGATGTTTCTTCGGCAAGCACTAAGTCACGCCATGGTTCAAGAAGCCTGGCAAAGTTCGGCATCTTCACCGGTTAGCCTGCATTACAGAGGAAAAGCGAACTGGAATGTATGCAGTGAGACAGTTTACAGCATCCACGGTGGAATTTTATGTCACAGGTTGATAAACTTGTCATGTGCAGTAATACACCAGTCCACAACCACTTTTGTTGGCAAATAATTTGGTTCACAAACAAAAGCATTTAGAAAAGTTTTGCTTCCATTTGCAAACTCTGCATCTGGTAACAATCATGACCCACAGAAACACAAGTGGGGCTATCCTCCCCAAATTGCAAAATAAATTAAGTTCACAAGCTGAGTTGCCACTGTATGTTCTTTATAAAAATCTATATCATGCCATTAACTCCTGCAGTATTTATGTTATCTAGATAATAATGATCATGTCTCATGTTTCAACATGAGTATTTAAGTATTTCCAAAATGAAGTAAAACATGGAAATTTGAAAAGAGACCAAACAGAAGCAATATATACCTGATAGTTCCGATCACAGAGCTCCACTTACTAGCCAGATAGCCTGAGGCACATTGCTTAGACTCTCTGTTTCAGTTTTTCATATTTAAGTAGGGATAATGGCACCCATAGGATAAAATTACACAGAATAAATCAGATAAAATATATGGAAGATTCTAAAATAAACTCTAGCAAGAACTGAGTTCAGTCCCCCGTGTTGCTTTTACTAGGGTACTGTTTATTTAAATGCTGCTATTTAACTTCATTATTTCACATTATCTTTTTCTAAAAACATCTTAAAACAATTTTATTAACCAAATTTAGAAGATAACAAAATGAGCTTTATAGAAATGACACTGATGATTTTCACAAAATTAGAGATTTTCAAAAGCCTACACGTAATGACAAAATATATCTGAACAGTTTTTGCTGAAGAATTTTTCTTCATCTATTTGAAAATAAAATTCAATTGTATTGTTGTTATTATTCAGTTGTATATTTCAAAGTATATGGGCAGCTGAGTTCTAGTGCCTACCACTTAGTTTTAATCTAATTAAAGAAAAAATATCTGAAAATTTGTCATATAGCCCATAGAGATATTTAGGGGGTTAATTACGCAAATTACTTAGTTTTGTAAAATATGGAGTAGCTGAAGAAAGTCCAGCCCTGAGACGCAGAGTTTAAACAGGGCTGCTTTGCTGTGGAAGCTGTGCGTCTCCGGTCCTAGCTGTTTATGGAGGACCAAGTACGCGTTCTTTGACCTTTGTATAATTATTTAAACACGAGCTAAACAGCCGTAAACGCAGCTATCATCGCAGTGATTCACACGACGGTCGGCGGTCTGTGGGGACTCTCCGCTCTTCTCATTAAGCCCGAAAACCAGCCCATTCAAGCAAAGCACACCCCGGCTGCCATAGCGTCTTGAAAAGATGGGTGCAGAGCACCCTTGACCTCCGCGCTAATTAAACCTCCCTGGCTGTCAACTCTGCCCCCACACGCACCTCCTGAAACAGTCTGGACTGTCAAGCAGCCAAGCGTTTACAGGGGATGCTGGCCCAGGCGCCCAAGTATGCTGTTCTCTTCCCAGCCTGGCTGTCGTCCACGGCGTGCTGCGTGTCCTCACAGCTTTGACTCTTTAAGGAAGGCGTCAGAGTTAGGTGAAGCTGTAGAGCTGGAAAACAGAAGAGAGTGGGGAGGTGCAGGCCAGGGGAGGAGAGCTGTGCAAGCCCAGAAGGGCATGGGGCAAAGTGCATCGGGGAGCAGCCCTGTAGGCCTTGGGACCACAGGAATTTTGGAGGTGTAGAATGAGAAGGTGTAGAATGAGAAGGTAGGAGTCCATTAGCAGTGGCTCCTACCGTGCCTGAGACTGTTCCTTGTCCACACACTGAGTAGGTACTTCTTAGGCACGTGCACTAGGTGTCCTAGGAACAGCTGCTGAGATGCTGCATAAAGCAAGACAGATTCAGGTGATCCCCTAGCAGAGGCTATTGTTGAGATCATCTAAGAGCAAGAGTGAAGGATAATCTCTCTCCAGGTCCAGGTAAATGGGAACATTCAGTCACTGGTGCTAATGTCCTGTGACAGGGAGCTGGAGATGGGGACGAGTAATAACAGGCAGGGAACTCAGAAGCAAGGAAGTGGGCGTCTGCGGCAGAAACTCGCAGAGAGGATGTGCCGTGTGTTTTATATTCTCCATGCTGCCGCCGGTGTTAAGCGTTTCTACGTCTTTTAGGTTGCGATGGCTCCTCCTCGGTCGTCCAACGAGGGTATGAAGCGTGTTTGCCTCGGTGAGGCTGCTCGTTGAATAAACTCTGTTGAACCCTTGAATGAGTTAGCCAAGGTCATGGAGAATCATAACGGAGCAGCCTCAGTGAGAGGCTGGCGAAAAGCTTTCGACAGCGGAGAGGTCGGAGCCTTGGGGGACAGTGGCTCACAGAGAGGGCTGTCGCTCAATAGACGTGGCGCTGCTGTGACTTTAATAAGAGGAAGCAGTGGCTCTTTCCAGAGAGACGAGGTAAGCCAGGACATCGCTCATCTCTCTGCCATGCAGGCACTTTTGCCTTTGTTTTTATGGAAGCAGACAGTATTAAAACTACAGCTGAAGCAGTTCAAACAGTGAAATACATTATTTTTTTTCTTGCCTGTATCTTGTAACTTGAACAACTACTTTGAAGATAACAGTACACGATATATTAAGTATTGTTAATGTTCTCTGATCATATTTTGAAATTTTATATCTTTTTTTTCTCTTTAAAATAAAAGTGCCTTCAGAGGTAAATAAATGTTAAGGTGAGTGAAGGAGCCCAAAGCACTGGCACTTTGCGTGATTCCTAGAAAGAATCAGTCCAGGAGGCATGGGCCACTGCAGCTGCAGCTACAACCAGGTTTAATTTAAGGGCAGAATTTCTTTTTGTATTTATAAATAATTTATTGATCCGTTCATCTTTTGATGGTCATATGCACTGTTTCCAAGATGTAGCTATTATGAATTGTGCTGCTATGCACATGGGTATGCATGTATGACTGTGGTATGATGCCCTGAACTCTTTTAAGAGCCCCCCCCACCCCAGAGGAGGAACACCTGGGTAAAATAATACCCCTGGTTTTAGTTTTTGGAGGAATAATCACATTGATTTGGCAGAATTTTTAGAAAAGGCAAAAAAGAAAGAAGAGCCCTGCTAATTTCTGAGGGCCCTGAGCTCTGCGGCTCTGGTAGGAGCCCAACAGTTTCCTAGGCAGCTGGTATTATAGGTTAACTAAAGGTGTTGAATTTCTTAGGCGTGCCCCCCAGGGACTGCTACACCACCCGGAACAGCCCCACAAGCAGCAGCACACAGTGGCTTCTCTCAGCCATGCGGGCAAGGGTGCCAACGGCTGCTCAAGCTCTGCTCCCAGGTGCTGCAACTGAGGGAACCATGTGCTCACCCAGCTTCGATCCAAAACCACTCATTCTTCTTTCAGTTTCAAAATACTTCAACTTTTATGGTGCTCCATTTGTCTGGTGCAAAAAAAGAATCTTCAACAGATTTCTTTGTCTTTGTGCTTATTGGTTAGCATACACAGGACACCCTGCCCCATATTTGTGACTCACAGAGCCTGAGGAGTTGCCCACGCTCAATGGAAACACAAGGGCCAGTATTTAAGGCTGTCGGCACAGTGCCTGGCACAACCCAGGTGCTATGGTGCCATCTGTGGTTGTTACTAACAACTACAGGGACTTTGGACAAGGTGACCTGGTTTTCAGTTTTGGCTGCATCTCTGGTTGAGTGTCCTCATTGATCATTAGACTTGTCTTAGCTTTTTCATGTGGGTTCTAAAGCACAAAGCATTGAAAGTTAAAAAAATAAAGCAGGAGATGAAAGTGTAGATCAACAAAATACCAACCAAAAGACAGCTGTGTGAGTAGCCATTGTTTGCCCAAACAATGAATTAAAACAAGAGGAATGATAGAGAAAAACCAGTCACTGAAAACTAAAAGAATCCTTTTACTCTCAGGGTGCATGAGGCAGAAATCAGCGAACTCAGAAAGAAATGGATGAGCACACCACCACAGCGAGAGACGGCAGTACACTGTCCACAGTTATCAGAGACCAAATGGCCAGAAAATGAGGTGAGACACCAGGGACTTGAGTCCTCTCATGAACAGGCTTGAGTTAATATTTGATTTAATAATAAGTTAGCGCTTCAAGCCAAATAATTTATAGCACACTCTTGCTAGATTAGGACTATATGTATAAGCTAGGTCTCACCTTGGTCCTCTGTTCCCATCAAAAACCCTGCCAAAAGGCAACCTGCTGAACAATAATTCAAAAAAAAAAAAAAAAAAAAAAAAAAAAAAAAAAAAAAAAAAAAAAAAAAAAAAAAAACCAAGTCTATCAAGCACTCAACAGGACTTGGGCAGGATGAACTTTTAGTGAGCCACAAGGCAAGCCCTGATTGGCATGTATGACATCACTGGCACAGCACGCAGAGAAACAGTGAACATTCAAAGACATTCATGGGAAAAATAAGAAACTGTAGTGGATTAACATTGATTATAGCTAAACAATAAATACAATAAAGCATATCAAAATACTGCAGTGGGAGGCAGTTTAAGATTGATGCTATAAAGAAAACATCTAAGCTGAAGCAGAGAATTCAGAGAGGGAAAAATGAACGGTTAATAAGTCAGGCATCAGAGTTAAGGAATCAATCATCCACAGTCAGAGAATCTCAAAGCAGAAGGAAGGAGATAACAAAGACAAGGGAGGAAATCAGTGCAACAGAAGGAGCTAAACTAGTTTGAAAATTTCCCAAAGCTCTTACTTTGAACAATTATAAGAAGATAAATTTAGGGCAGGCCAGATAGCTCAGCAGACACAGGGACCTGGTTCGATCTCTGGAGTGCTATCCCTGCCTCATCCCTGGGGTGCACTGAGATGGCGGCTGAGACTTGGCATGGTGGTGTGGGCCTGTAATCTGAGCTCTTAGGAGGCTGAAAACCCGTGGATTACTATGAGTCTGATCTGTGTAGTAAGACGCTATAGACCTTGTACTAAATACATAAAAAAGAGGATAAATTGATAGAACTAAAGATGATGTAGGGGCCTGGGAGTTAGCTCAGTAGAATAAACACTTGCTTGGCAAGTGCAAGGCCCTGAGCTCAGTCCCTGGTACCACAAAATAAATAAATAAATAAATAAATAAATAAATAAATAAACAAACAAACAAACAAACAAATAAGATGAAAAGTTTTAGGAATGGAAAAACAAAAACAAAAAAGCCAGAAGCTCAGGTATAAGATACTAGAACATAGGAAAAGATGATTAAGGCCACTTAATGGCAAAAGTTTGAAACTTTAATGAAAATTATATCCACATATGCATATATAAGCTAAATCTTCTCTCTGTATATGAAGAGCTCTTTGAAATTAAACATTGCTGGGCTGGGGCGATAGCTCAGTGGTCTAAGTGTCTGTCTGGAAAGCGCAAAGACCTGAGTTTGACTCCAGGTACCACATGCAGTGCCAGTCCTGAGACTGAGTGTGGTGGCACATCCTTGTAATCCAGCACTGGAGAGAATGAGACAAGGGGATCTCTATGAGGCTGAGCTTCTAAATGATTAAAAATTAGATTAAGCATTTCTACAGAAATGTTAACATAATGACAGGCACACACTGGGTCATTATGTGATCCATTCTCCAATAATTGATCCAATGAACAGAAATTGGTAAAACTGGAGTGCATGATAGAATTAAATTTTTCTGAATGGGATAAAAGTCTTGCATAGCAGCAAAGTTAAGAGTGCACTGTTTAGTTCTCCCATATGGAAGAATCCCAGCGGCTCCACGGGGCTGTCGGTTCTTGGGCTCATTCCACATCTCACTCCTTTCTTGTCCTCCTGTTATAGGATAGTGACTGGCTCTGGCCACCACCTCTCTGTGTCAGGCCAGCAGCAGAGCAAAAGGAGAAGAACAAAGCTCACGCAACTGCTGTGTCCTAAGGATACGTAGTAAAACATGTCAGAAAAATATTTCTGCCTGCATGTCATTACCCAGAACGTAATGACAGGCATCTACAACAGTGTTGGCAAACGGGGTTTCTATGCAGTAAAGCAATCCACAGTAATAGAAAGTGTTCTGCTTCTGAGGAAGAAGACAGATGGAGGAGGACAGTTGTCACTCACGCAGGCAAGAGAGGGGCTCAGCTGCAGGGGGCAAAGCTTTGAAGAGTGACGCTGATGTGGGGTGGGTGAGACCTCAGCTCCGTTCACCTCTCTGGCCATGGCAGAGTACAACTGAGAACACTTGGGATTCTTGATAGTGTCTTTCAGCTTGGGGAAAAGCAAGTGGACAGTGAGTATGTGGCCTGGAGGAAATTCCAGAAAAGCCTCTTGTTATATCTCAGCCACCAGCAGAGCAGGGGAAGGAGCCACCAGAGGTCACTGTGTCCCAGGGGAGTGAGCAGAGCCCAAAGGGTCCTCCATGGAGTAGCTAGCACTTACCTAAGCACAGGGAGGTGAGCAGCATGCTGGGGCGGGAAGTGGACCTGACTCCCTGATGCCCCAGAACGCCAAGCTCTGCACCTTCACAAAGGCGAAAGCCATAAGGCAGGAAAAAATTCAGCCTCAGACTAGTTCAGAAGGTGCCGATGGGTCAGCAGCAGAGAGGGAAGGCTGCCCAGGCAAAGTCGGCCACGTGCAGAACAGAGAACAGAAATTCTGGACAAAGTAGCCAACAGTAGGCCCAAAAGACGGAAATATGAGCCTAGCCACTGAGCAAACCTTCTAGAACGAGACAGGGAGAAGGGAAAGGCAACAGTGATCTTGGAGTTCTAACTGCCATTACTTATGAAAAGAACAAAATGACATGCCTTAAACACCCCAATGCGGGTGTCTCACAGATGTAACACCGAATGGCCCGATAGTAGAACTGGAGAGAGCATTAAATATAGGCAGACGGACTGTATGTGGTTCAGAATCGAAGTTCCAATTCAGATTACAGCTCTGATTTAATGAAATTAAATGAAGAAGAAAACCTAAGAGATAAAGGTATCAGGAGAGTGTCAGTAAATCTTGAACCTGAATCATCAGTGTGAAGACCCCTCCTTTAAAGCTGTGCTGCACAGTGAACAGAGAGCTCTCCAGGCACTGGGGCAGAATAAAGCAAGTTGCTTAACCAAGAAATGGGTGGAAAACAGCCGGGCCATGCAGTGTCAGAAGACAACCGGTTAATTTCTACAGTGAGGACAGCAGCTAACCTCTTGCTCAGTTATTAACAGCAGGAAAACTATGAATCTGACAGAGAGCACCTGTGACCTCTTCTGATGAAACTGCTGCCATGTCCCAGTCATCCAGGAGGAGCTCGGTGCAGCGTGACAGTGATGCGGTGGAGGACGGTGCCCCTACAAGTGTTGCAGAAGCAGGGCCCGTGTGCCTCTTCTCAGGCTGGGATGTCTGCAGGGAGACAAAAGGCTTAGAAGATGGCAGAATTTCTCCCAGGGGCTGGAGACAATGGCAATGCAGAAAGCAGCAGGCCCACACATTTGTTCACGCATTTCTCTACTAAGGGATTGCTTAGCATTGCTCTATGACAAGCTTGGTCTTTTGGTACAGAAGGCTGATGGGGTCTATGAGACACCCACATGCAATTTCATGTAAATGGCTGGACATGTGTGGTGGACGATGAGGCAAGACCACAGGCCAGGTGTCATTAGGGAGCCAGTACACGCAAGACAAAGGCTACAAACATGGTGTGAGTGGAAACTGAGGCAAGGGCCAAGACTTGAATCTTGGGGCTCACAGTGAGGCAAAATGCAAAGGAGCCTGAAAAAGAACACTTGTATAGCTGTCTTCTGCCCGAGAAGCCAAGCACAGAGAGCATTTTCACTGCGTTCCTTGTTTGATGTTAAGTTTTTAAAGATACCAGTGTATTCTGGACATTAACCTGGAGAATTGGCAAACATTCTCTCCCATTCAGTGGGTTGCATCATCACCCTATTAGGTTGTTTTCCTTGCCAAGAAGGTACTTGTTATTTTGATGTAACTGGATTTGTTGCGTGTACAAAGGATCTGAACAGATGCTTCTCAGAAGAAATACAGGTGGCCACACAGATACTGAAATTGCTCACGGTCTCTATTCAACAGAGAAATACACATCAGAACTTCAAGGAGATACTATCTCACTTCATTTAGAATAGTTACAATTTTAAGAAATGGAAAATACTAGTCTAGACATGGTGCAACATACCTGTAATACTAGTGCTAGGGAGGCTCAAAGCAGGAGGATCACTATGAGTCTGAGTTGGGTAGTGAGACCCTGTACAAAAGAAGAAGGAGGAGGAGGAGGAGAAAGATGATAGGAA
>PVKN010035795.1:0-11561 GCA_004027915.1 Capromys pilorides | reverse complement strand
AAAAAAAAAAAAAAAAAAAAAAAAAAAACCAAGGGTAGCAATCCTGTTTACAGACACTCTAAACATCAAACTAAGATTGATCAAATGTAACAAAGAAGGCCACTACATACTGGTCAAGGGAAAAATTCAGCATGAAGAGATAACACTCATAAATATGTATGCACCCAATATGGGAAAAGCAAGTTATATAAGACAAACCTTAATGGACATGAAAAATTTAATACCCAATACAACAATCTTAACAGGAGACCTGAACACTCTCCTATCTGAAAAAGATAGGTCGAACAGAAAAAAAATTAGCAAAGAAATAGCAGAACTAAAACAGAACTTGGAACAACTGGACTTAGTGGACATACACAGAGTGTTCCAACCAACTACTTCAGAATACACATTCTTTCCAGGATCACATGGGACATTTTCTAAAATAGACCACATATTAGTCCACAGGTCATGCTAAAGTATATGCAAGAAAACAGAAATTATCCCATACATATTATCTGACCACAGTGCAATGAAATTGGAAATAAATGGCCAAAGAAACCATAAGAACTCCAGAAATACATGGATATTAAACAACATTCTTCTCAGCAACCAATGGATTAGAGATGGAATTAAACAATATCTAGAATTGAATGAAAATTCAAACATAATCTACCAGAATTCATGGGATGCAATGAAAGCAGTTCTTAAAGGAAAATGTATAGCTTTGAACTCACACATTAAGAAAACAGAATGGGAACAAATAAATACTCTCATGCAGTAACTAAACCAACTAGAAACGGAAGAGCAAAAAAATCCAAAGCCCACAGATGGGAGGAAATTATAAAGATAAGAGCAGAGATTAATTCAATTGAGATGAAGAAAACAATACAAAGGATTAATGAATCAAAAAGCTGGTTCTTTGAAAGATTAAACAAAATTGATAAGCCCCTAGCTAACTTCATCAAAAAGAGGAAAGAAAGGACTGAAATTCAAACAACAAGAAATGCAAAGGATGAAATTACTACAGACACAGCAGAGATTCAGAGGGTCATATATAGCTGCTTTGAGAATCTTTACTCTCACAGAATTGAAGACACAGAAGAAATGGACAGATTCCTAAAAAAATACTAATTATCAAAACTGAATCAAGAAAATATCAGTACTCTCAATAACCCAATAACAGAAAATGAAATGCAAAATGTAACAAAAAGCCTGCCAACAAAGAAAAGTGCGAGACATGATGGATTTACTGCTGAATTCTACAAGAAATTTACAAAAGACATGATCCCAATACTCCTCAAACTCTGCAATGAAATCGAGAAGAAATCAATCCTTCCAAAATCATTTCTAGAGGCAAGTATTACACTGATAGCAAAACCAGAGAGATTCAACTAAAAAAGAGAACTACAGGCCAATTTCTCTCATGAACATACATATAAAAATCCTCAATAAAAACCTCGCCAACAGAATACAACAAATCATCAAGAAGATTATACACCATGACCAGGTAGGATTCATCCCACACATGCAAGGATGGTTCAATATATGTAAATCTATAAATGCAATACACTATATCAACAGAGCCAAAACCAAAAATCACGATTGTCTCAATTGATGTGGAGAAGGCCTTTGACAAAGTCCAACACTCATTAATGTTCAAAGTCCTACAGAAAATCAGAATAGGGGGCCTCTACCTCAACCTGATAAAAGCCATCTACAATAATCCAACAGCTAACATAATTCTAAATGGGGAAAAACTGAAGTCTTTTACTCGCAAATCTGGTACAAAACAAGTATGTCCTCTATCACCACTCCTATTCAACATAGTTTTGGAATCATTATATACAGCCATTAGACAAGAGGGAGAAAAAGGAATAAGAATAGGTAAAGAAAAAATAAAACTATCACTATTTGCGGATGACATGATAATCTACTTGGAAGACCCAAAAAACTCCATCAAGAAGCTACTAGAATTAATAAACAAATTCAGTAGTATAGTGGGTTACAGAGTCAACACACAAAAGTCAATAGCATTCCTCTACACAGATAACAAGCACACTGAGAGAGGAATTAGAGAAACAGCACCTTTTACAATAGCACAAAAAGAAAATGAAATACCCAGGAATTAACCTAACTAAGGAAGTAAAAGAAGTTTTCAGTGAAAAAAATGGTACTTTGCAAAAAGAGACCCTATAAGATTTCAGAAAATAAAAAGATATTCCTTGCTCCTGGATAGGAAGAACCAACATTGTGAAGATGGCCATACTTCCTAAATTGTTATACAGATTTAATGCAATCCCTATCAAAATACCATCAACATATCTCACAGACCTGGAGAAATCATTCCTAAAATTTATTTGGAGCCAAAAAAGACGCAGAATTGCAAAGACAATTCTGGGCAAAAAAGGTAAGGCAGGAGGCATTACAATTCCTGACCTAAATTTATACTTTAAAGCTACAGTAATAAAATCAGCATGATATTGGCAAAAAATAGACCTGAGGCTCAATGGAATAGATGAGAAGATGCAGAAGCAAATACAAACACACTCAGCCAACTTATCTTCAACAAAGCAGCCAAACACACTTACTGGAAGAAAGATCGCCTCTTTAACAAATGGTGCTGGAAAAGCTGGCTCTCTACATGTCGAAAACTAAAACTTGACCCAAGTCTATCACCATGCATTAAACTAAAGTCTAAATTGATTAAAGATCTAAATATTAACTGAGAAACATTAAATTTCCTGGAAGAGAAAGTGAGAGAAAACCTTGAAGACATTGGGGTAGGCAAAAAGTTCATGGACAAAAATCAAAATGCACATTTAACCTTGAAAGCATCAGTGAATGGGACTTCCTTTGGCTAAGAAGTTTTTACACAAAGAAATTACGAACAGAGTGAAAATACAACCCACTAATTTTGAAAAGATTTTAACTAATAAGTATTCAGACAAATATCTTCTATCTAGAATTTATAAAGAACTAAAAACCATTAAGTTCCCAAAATTCAAAGACCCAATCTAGAAATGGGCATCCGAGATGAACACAAATTTCTCAGAGAAAGAAATTCAGCAAGCCCTATAAGTACATGAAGAAATGCTCCACATCACTAGCCACCCATGCAACGCAATTTAAAACAACACTTAGATACCATCTCACCCCAGAAAGAATGACTATCATAAAGAAATCAACCAACAACAAATGTTGGAGAAGCTGTGGGGAAAAGGGAACCCTTCTCCACTGCTGGTGAGAATGCAGATTGGTGCAACCATTATGGAAAACGGTGTGGAGGCTCCTTAAAAAACTAGAACTGGGGGCCGGCGAGATGGTTCAGTGGTCTAAAGCGCCTGCTTACAAGGGCTCAGGCAACTGCGGGGACTGCAGTTCGATCCCCGGCACCACATGCTGCGCCAGCGCCACCACCAGGGCAGGCTGAGCCAGCCACAAAAATGAATAAACAAACAAACAAACAAACACAACAAGCAAACAAATAAATAAATAAAATTAAAAAAAAAAATTTAAAAAAAAAAAAAAAAACTAGAACTGGAAATCCCATTCAATCCAGCTATCCTCCTACTGGGAATTTTCCCAGAAGAATTGAAAACACCATACCATAGCGATATCTGTGCACCTATGTTTATAGCAGCCCTATTTGTAATAGCCAAAACTTGGAAACAACCAAAATGCCCATCATTTGAAGAATGGTTGAAAAAGATGTGGTATTTTTATACAATGGAATATTACTCAACTATAAAGAATGCTAAACTGGAAGACTTCATACATAAATGGATATACATTGAACATATACTCATAAGTGAAATAAACAGACCTATATGTGTAAATATCGTATAGTCTCCCTAGTGTAAGAAATCTGAAGAAGAAATAAAAATGGAAAGGCATAACACAGCTGAATGGAAATCAAAGTCTTATGGATTAAACAACAAAGTGACTGGAAGCAGAAAAGAGAGGAAACACAACAGGAGCAAAACCATACACGTACAAACACAGGAGAAATTCGATATTGGTCATAGGAGCCTTAAAAAGGTTTTTCACATTGATGATAGCAGCGTTCAACACTGGAACTATGCTTGGAATGCATATTGCTCTGGTCTTTTAGATGTGTACTGCTTCCAATGTAAACTCAGTTACTGCTACACTCTCTTTCAAGTAAATGGTTGGTTAACAAAAATGGGTATTAAGTGAGAGTAAGAGACCAGGCAAAATGCCCCAAGCTTGACAGGCTACAATTTTGTACGTTCTTCGACTTCTAAATGTCTGTAAAAAATGTGTAAATGTTTTTATCAAATTCTAAAGAGATTTATTAGAATATCAATGATTGACAGAAAATACCAATTGCTAGGTAAGTCTAAGATGTTTGATACTCAGAAAAACAGTGACGTTAAGCTCAATTGTATATGTTATAGAATAGTATCATGAAGCTTCTCTGCTGGAGGGTTGAAAACGTAAGTTAACAGACCAAAAATTGGAGAAAAAGAAGGGCTATGAGGATAGCCAACATTTTGGCCCTAGCCCTTCAAGGTCAGTGAGGACTCAGGACACAAAAAGAACCTGTACTATAACATCCTATAACTCAGTGGTTTCCCAAATTTTCTGTTCAAGGAGATTAAGGGACCTCAGAGGAAAGGGATAAAAGAAGTATAGTGTACCAAGGAGAGTCACCTAGAGAGGGGACATTCTCTCAGGCTTTCACAGAGAGCAAACTGGTCAAGCAATGGCCATGATTCGTCCCAATGGCTGACACTGGCAACAATTCTACCAAGCACTGTACATGGTTCCAAAGTTAATCCTGAGGGGATTTGATCCTGGAAGGTATAAAAGATGAATGTTCTGTTATACAGATCTGGCCTTAACTTGTCCTTGATCACCCAGCAGAAAAGCTTATTACAAGGCATAAAATGCAGAGCTAGATTAGTATGATGTGCTGTAAGAGGCTTATACCAATAGCTTCCAACATTGCCAGTTTCACCAGTAACCCACTGCAATTATGGAACGTTGGACTATGTATACAACTCCTCCTCCTTTGTACAAAGAGAAGAAAAATTTTTTTGTTTTTTTTCTTTTTTTCCTCCCCTACTAATATGCACTAGAAAATTTATCATGTTTGCACCCTGTGCTCTGTATAACTACTATGAGCATAACAATATTCAATGTATAATTATTATAAATGCACTACTAACATGTTTTGAAACAATCATATTGTCATTTCTTATTAAAAATAAGAAAAAAATGGGGCTGGCGAGATAGTTCAGTGGTCTAAAGTGCCTGCTTAGGAGGGATCAGGCGACTGCGGGGACTGCAGTTCGATCCCCGGCACCACATGCTGCGCCAGCGCCACCACCAGGGCAGGCTGAGCCAGCCACAAAATGAATAAATAAAGAAACAAACAAACACAACAAGCAAACAAATAAATAAATAAATGAAATTTTAAAAAATAAATAAATAAATAAAAATAAAAATAAGAAAAAAATTCTTAAAACTTGTGGTGAATGTTTAGATATTAATGGGAAGTCACTCAAATCAAATAAACAGAGAAAAGGCCAACAAGTTTAGAAATACCATTTCAGCTGTTAAGTGATAAATGAAGAGGGTCAAGAGTAGGACAAGAAGACTAAATAGGATGTCACTACTAGTTTGACTAGTAGATCAAGAGCATACTTTATAGAGAAACTGTAAGATTTGTTTGGAATTTGATAGGAGAAATGATGAAAGAGGCATCTAGGATAAGCTTAGGTGGTTGCCCAAAAAACCACACCCAAATATCCTTTTAGAAGAAGGCATACAGGAGCAGCTATCAAGCACTGATCTTTGGCCTTGTTAAACTGGGATTTGTCTCCATCAGATTCTGACCTCAAAGTAGCAATGCTAGGCAGGCCAGGAGCACAGTCTAAAGCTCATAGCAAAAGTCAGAGCTCTAAAATCAGGTGAGGTCATCTAGGCAGACAGTATAAATACAGAAGAGGGTTGAGCAAATACAGTGTTTGTGGACAGACAGAGTCCATAGTGGCTCTTTAGCCTCAGGGAGGCTAAAGAGAGTGTTGCTTAGACTGTTAGAACACAGGACAACTAAAACCCTCAAGGCTGCCCTGCATCCACAGAACAGCCTGACCACAGTCAATAGATGCAGAATGGCTTGACAAGCAATGATTTCTTCAGTGGCCACTAAAGCAAAAATGAATATCCACCTGAAAGCTCCACCAAAAAGTCTTTCCTTGAACTATACAAGGAAATCAAGGGTCAGACATGTCAAGCAGCTTGTTTACACTCACTATTTGTTTTCTGGTAGGTAGCTATAATCTTCACAGAAGGCCCTCATGGCTGCTTCCAAACAGCTAGTGCCAGATATTATAGCACCAGAACTGTAACTAAGTGCACATGGAACAAGACCGAACTACAGACAAAAAATAAAGAAAAAGAAAAACTGAAATTCCTTCTTAGAGAAAGTAGGTCAGCTGGGAAAGACCCATACTGAAGTATTTCAGCACACAACCAAGAAACAGTGGAGCTATGGAGTGTGGCTCTAACTGACAAAGTGCACAAAAGGCAAACTTTCAGGCCCCTCTGAAGACTAACTAAAGCAGAAACCTAGCAATCTACATTTTCAAGATTTCCTCCAGGAGATCCTGATGTGAAGGGTGGAGGTCCCAAGGTGGAAGCAAGGGTTCTCATCCCTGGTTGCTTCCTCTTCCTCTTCTGATGCAGCACAATGATGTCATCCAGGAAATGGCTGCACTGACACTGCTAGCGCAACACTCCTATCCTAAGAAGTGTGGCATGTCCCCAGCAGTCATCCAGAGGGCAGTTCCAGGCACTCTTACTCGCATTTACCAGACGTAAAGCCAAAGTGATTTAAAAATAAAGTTTTGGGACTGGGTAGAGCAGTGCATGCCTATAATCTAAGTACTTGGGAGGCTAAAAATAGGAGGATCACTAAGGGTCCGATCTGTGTAGTACGACACTGTACTAACTACATAAAAAATAAAAATAAACAAATAAATTAACAAATTTTTTTTAAAAATGTGTTACTAGAAAGTGTCTGTGACTCACTGCTGGAAATGACAATTTATCTGTACATGTGTCTGCTCTGGACCAGACAAAAGGGCACTTTGCTCTCTTTCCAGCATGTGAAAGGAATATACTGTCCATAAGTATAAACAAGAACACAAACTTACAGAATCCAAGAACATCAGTTCTGGAAGGAACCTATAAAATCATTTCACCATCTATTTTCTAATTCTGGGTCCCTATGCCCAGGAGACTCAATAATTAAATCTGAGAAAGACTATAGCCATTTGACAAAGCTGAACAATATTCAAGACACCTATATTCTTCATTAGTGTATTATAAAATGTAATCAAGGAATAGAGAGAGGGAAATTTTGTCCTCTTTAGGAATCTGATCAACAAATTAATGTTTTTAATTATTAAAAGATAGCAAAAACTGATTGGTCTGGCTTACAAAATATGTTTTTAATGACTTATTTATTTATTTGGTATGGGGTCTCACTACACTGCTCAGACTCATACTGATCCTCCTGTCGCAGCCTCCCCAGTACTGGGATTACTAGCATGCACCACCATGCCCAGTTTCAGTGGCTACCTCAGCATGCCAGGGTTCCAGGTCTTGCGTGGCATGTGGTACCAGGGATCAAACTCAGGTCTTTGTGCTTGCCAGGCAGGTGCTTTGCCAGCCAAACTATCTCACCAACTTTATAAAATACTTTAAAAACAAGATCTAACAACTGCAACAAAAGGAGTCCCTGGTTTCAGCATGTGAAAGACAACATGACACTGTGCACACTGCCCACACCCACACACTCTTCTCTCAGAGGTACACGCGACCCTCTAACAGTCTACACCAAAGGTATGGTCCAGAACCATGAGGGCTCAAAGTTCTTCCTCACTGTTCTATGCTGAGTCCAGACAAGATATCACAGCTGAAGCCAAATGGACAGCAAGTGACAAATCTCACAATGGTGTACCAGTGTTTGCATCACATCATGGTGCTCAGTCTGCTTCTTACCTTGACAGCCACTTAACAGCACCCTCAGCGTTGGGTAAAAGGAAGGGCTTCATGATGCCAGGCAGGAGAGCAGGAAATACTGGCACAAGCTAGACCAAAGATCCTTCATGATCAAAGCAAGACCAAATATTCTGCATGTCCAAAGGAAGTATTAACCTTAAGATTCTAATGACCATGTTGAAGGCATTGTTTCTTAGAAAATGCCTCCCATCCCACCTCCAAAGAAAAAAACACTGTCCATTGTATATGAGTTGGTAACACTTGCAAAGTCTCATTAGGTCTTGGTCTTTACTTTCTCTCCAGCCACCGTGCTCAGAATCCACTCAAGCTGGGGACCTGTTATGTCTACACAATATTTCAGGAGAATAGCAGGACTCTGAGCAAATGGATCTACCTTTCGAGTACCAATAGATAGTAATATGCCTTCCAGAAATGTCCTACCCTGTGCACTGGGGTTAGAAAGTCCCATCAGCTCATCAAAATTCTTTCACCAGGCCCCAAAAGTTAACTATAATGCCACCCCAGTATAGGTTCAGCTGGCCATGATTCAAGTCTCCTGGTAGATGGATGAACCATCGGGTAACATACACAGCTGTCCCAGCTGGCATCTGTACTACCTGATGGGGCAGTCATGCATGTTCTACTGATGATTCAAACCAGCAGAAACTTGCTAACACACTTGGTCTGGTGTGTAGACCTCTATGCCAGATGTGACTTTTATCTCCACATCCTTAAACTGCCCCACAGAAAGGGAGAGAAGACCTACTCTTGCTAGATGCTCCTTCCCACAGAATACTCTATGCTACAAATAGATAAAGGTAGTGTTACAGTTTGTGTCTAGTTGTCACCCCCAAAGCCTCATGTAGGTCATCAGGCAGACATGACTGGAGGAGCAACAAGTGGCTCAAGGGGCATGGCCAGAGGAACAGGACACTATGATGCCTCTAGTAATTGAGCTAAATAAACTGTTTCAGTTACTTTTTATTTGTTGCTGGGACAAATACAAGACATTCAAAATGAAGGAAGGAAAGGTTTATTTAGCTCACAGTTGCTGGAGGTTTCAGTCCATATTCCGCTAGCCCAAGGTTGAGTGGAACAGGGCAGAGATACCAGTTCATGGCGGCTGAACAGCAACAGCTGCAACAGAGGCAACCGACCAACCAGGGCACAGAGAGCAACAGCCACTGTCTGTCTCTCTGTCTCTCTTTATATTACATTCAGGCTGTCTGCCTTAGACTACCCACCTTAGGCCACACCCATAATCCCAGAAGGACTTAGACCCATAATCCCATCAGTACTAAAACACAAAATCCCAGTGGATCAAGAGTTAAGTAATCCCAGCAGTACTCAACCCATAGTCCCATCAGTACTAAAACACATAATCCCAGTGGATCATGACTCAAGTCTCAATCTCTAGAAGTCCCCACTCCATGATTGCATGAGGCTTTGGGTGGACAACTAGACATAAACCATAACATAAACCTTTCCTTCCTTCATTCTTAGTGTCAGGTATCTGTCCCAGCAACATGAGAAGAGTAATACAGGTAGCATACTGTCTCAGTTACTTTTCTCTTGCTGCTGAGACAAAACATCTAACACCCAAAATTAAGGAAGAAAAGGTTTATTTACCTTAGTGTTTATGGAGGTTTCAGTCCATAATCAGTTAGCTCCAAGGCAGAGTGGCACATGGCAGAGGGCAGCTGTTCAAAGTGGCAGCAAACAGTAAAACAACAAGTGCCAAAAGGAGCAGTGGCAGAGGCAGAAGGGTGAGGGGAAGAGGGGGACAAGAAAAAGGGAGACAGGGAGAGAGGGAGAAAAAGAGAGAGGGAGACAGGTTAGGTAGGGAGAGAAAGGGGAGGGGGCGGGGGAAGAGAGAGAGAGAGAGAGAGAGAGAGAGAGAGAGAGAAGCCTCTCTCCCTTCCTTGTATCGTATTCAGGCTATGTGATCCAGAATGGATATAGCACTCACAACCATAATCCTAACATTGGAACATTTATTATTTAATCACAAACCCTAGAAGCCCACTGACCCAATGACTGCATGAGGCTTTCAGAGGACAATTAGACAAAAACGATAACACATATTAACTCCCACCACCTATTCAACTACAGTATAACCTTCCAGTGCCATGAAACTTTTCACATCCCCAAAGTATCAACTTGAGATTCACAGTTTAAAATATTTGACCAGAATGAAAAGCTTGAGAGGAATGAGCAAATTTTGACTCACGAATGATTTGTTAATTCCACCCCAACCACAGACAGAGTATGGGCTGTATCAAGCCACTCATGGGCAATGTTTCCTGTACCAGAGCTCATTTGCTGTGAGGTACACTAAACGCCAAAAGGACAAACTGCACAAAACCTAAGCATAATGATAACAATGGTAGAAGGTCAATCATGGTCATATCTTTGTTAACTCTGAAGAACCTAGGAAGTAAAACAAGAGACTTTTACTTTACATGTCCAAATGATACTTAAGAGAGAACTATGTATCCAGTACACCACGGACTAAGTTTCCTCTAAATCCAACAGGACAAAAGTCAGAGTGCCTCTTAGAAAATGATGTTCCAGGAGCCCTCTGTAAAGAGGGGGCTCAAAATAACAAGAATTTCTTCTTAATGTCTTTACAACATAGAAGACTCTATTTTCTACAATTTAGATATCAGGTAATTGCTGTGCATTCCATATTGCAATGTTAATCATTAGTATTATTAACCACAAACTACTGAAACTAATCGTAACTTAGAAAAAAGGAAAAATGCTTTGGTAACCATCACTCATTTCCTAGAGGCCACACCAGAAGCATTCATCTTCTTAGAAAGGCCATGATCTCACAAGAGTCACTTTCCCATTTCAGAGGAGGAAAGAGGAAAGCAAAAAATTTAATTTGTTGACAGTCACAAGGCTTAACATAGTGGAAATGGAGTCCAGGTTTGCCTGACGTAAAACCACACTATGAATACTCATTTCCCTCAACCATTTCCTGAAATATATGACTCAACTACAGTACTTCAATTTTTTCAAACTTGTTATGGTTTGTATCTAGATGTCCTCCCAGTTTCATGTGGTCATATGGGCTTTCTGGAGGTGGCTGAATCTAGAATATATAACAGAATTAAGGGTATGTCATCAGCTCACTGATCAACTTGGCACCCTCCTAATCTCAGAAGTCCAGATAATCTAGAGTATAAAATGGGTAGAAAGATCCTGTTTAGTTTGGTTGTTGCCTTTGCTATCTTCCACCACCATGTACTTTGCCCTTCTGACATGTGTCACCGCACCTTGGAGCCATCCAATTGTGGACTGAACCTTTACAAACTGTGAGCTAAATAAACCTTTCCTCCTTTAAGTGTTAGGTATTTTGTCTCAGTCATGAGAGAAAAGTCACTAAGACAAAACTGAACTCTCATCAGGTATCATAACTCTGAAGCTTTTGACTATTGTTTCTCTTCATTTGTGCTCAATGATTATTCTTACTATAAAACCTACTTTAAGCATCCTTAGAAAGTAGGATCTAACAGCATAGGAGGCATCAGAAATCT
>PVKN010035794.1:0-11557 GCA_004027915.1 Capromys pilorides | reverse complement strand
TGCCAGGCATCTGTCCATGGGGTCATTTTGTAACCCTCAGACCTTGCCCCATGGCCTTGGCAACATTCCGGGAATGCTTAGGCCATGTCAGGGGAGGACCAACTGCCTGGAACTTTGATCAGGCTGGGGGTGGTTTCTGACAACAGACCACATTGGACACCCCTCTGTTCCCAGAAGAACCAGGCCACCGTCCCACCACCTCCAGCCCTCATGGTAGGAATCTGGGCCACTCTAGGGTGAGTCCCCCCGCCCCCGCCTCCCATTGCGCTGAAGGTGGGAGAAGGGTCCACGTGCCGCTGCTTGGGCTCCAGGTTCCAGGGTGTCCCCAGATACAGAGCTGGGAGGATAGCTCCCTGGGGGCTGGGTGCAGGGTGTGTGTGTGTGTGTGTGAATAAGGACCCTGGTTATCCTGGGGCCAGGCCCATGATGCAGTGTCCCAGTCCAGCTGAGAGGACAAGGGAGAAGACCTAAAGTTGGGGTCACAGGGAGCCACCAATGCAACTGTTCAATTTAGCACATCCCAAGCCAGATGTGGGGTACAGAGCTGGAGATGCTAATGCACTGTCCCAGAGCAGAAAGACCCAAGTGTCCCACAGGACCCACAGGCCAGGAGGGCTTCCTGGGGAACTGTGACTTGTACTGGTCGAGGGGGTGGGGAGGGGATTGATGGCCACAGGGAGGGTCAGGCATGGGCATCCTGCAGTGTCAGTGAGGGCTCAGAGGTGGGGCGAGGTCTGGGAGAAGCCCTGTGACCCCCTCACTCCAAAATGCCAGCTGCCTTCCCCTCAGAGCACCGGCACCCATGGCCACCCTCCCCCCACATGACCTTGGGCTGGCGTGTGTGTGTGTGTGTGTGTGTGTGTGTGTGTGTGTGTATGTGTGTATGTGTGTGTATGTGTGTGAGTGCACCGAGATGGCTCACCAGAGAGCCACCAAAGACCACGCAAGGGCCACGCTGCACTCCTCCAGGGGCTGCTGGGTCTGTGCCTCATGTGTTAAAGGACGCTGTGCTGTTGTTTGTCTGCCCCTCCCTTGGGGGGGGCAGAACACATGCATCCCACCGTTCCTGCCGCTTCCTGCAGCAGCCCTGGAGTCCTCTTTCCTGAGGGTTTTTAGTTGTGCTGTCCCGGCTGCCTTGATGTCCTGAATCAATTTAAAACGTTGATCTTTCCGGGTCATCTTGACTTTGGGGAACAGCCAGAGGTCCCTGGTTGCCTGATCTGGTGGACGAGGTGACTGTTTTTATGAGGCTGCCTTTCTGTTGGGTGGCACTAGCCAGTGACATCTGCCACGTCTTTGTGTCATCTCTTTCCTCTGGAAAGAGGACTCCAGAGCCACTGCAGAAAGTGACAAGAACGATGCCATGAGTGTGGGTGAAGTGGCTGTGGAGAAGCGTCATGGCAATGGGTCTTTCACTGTCATAAATTTTTATGGGGGGGTACCAGGAATCAAACTTAGCACCTTGTGCTTTGCCAGGCAGGTGCTGTGTTGTTGAGCTATATCCCTGGCCCTGCAGTAAGTTTTTAAGTTTAAACATTCACCAGGTTTGAGACAGGAGGGACGGCAATTGAGCTTGGGCATGGCAATGTGTTCCTGTAATCCCAGTGCTTGGGAGGCTGAAAACAGGAGAATCACTACGAGTCTGGTCTATGTAGTGAGATCCTGTAGACCCTGTACTAAATACATTTAAAAAAAAAATATCTCCCAAACCAAAAACATTCACCACATATGTTGATTGCATGTCATAGAACTTTATTTTATCTATTAATTTTGTTTATTTATTTAGGTCTTTTTGAGATGTTTAGTTCACTGTGTAGACCTGTAGCTCTCTATGTTGTTCAAACTGCTCTTGGACTCACTACCTGTGACTATCCCTGGCTGGCCTTGGACTCGCAGCGATCCTCCTGCCTCAGCCTCCCGAGTGCTGGGTTACAGGTGTGTGCCATCACATCTGGGCCATATAACTTTCGGAGGCACCATAGATGATGTCCCCCTCATCCGATGCGCCCCTCGTTTGGGTGTGTGACCCGCCCCTCCCTGGGCTGCGTGGGTTGAGTCTCGTCTTGCGCAGATGCTGCCTGTTATGTGCTACAGCACCACAGCAGTGCGAGCGCTGCTGCCGTTGGGCTTGGGAGCCTCACCATTGATTGGGATTGCTCTGGGTGGGCAGAAGCAGTGACACAGGACGGTCCGTTCTGGGGCGTGAGGGCAGCTCAGTGAGCCGGGCAGGTGGGCGGAGTCTAGCTGGAATCCAGTCTCATCACCTCAGCCCCTGATAGGTATGCAGGGAGGATAGGACAGGAGGCTGGGCCTGGGCCCAGAATGAGATCTCTGGTGCCCAGCAGCGTCTCTGTCTTCCAGATGAGCTGAGGTCCAGGTGGCCAAACCCAGCAGTGCTAGTGAGGCCGCTGCGAGCCCCGCTCCGCCCTCCACCTGGCAGGGGTTGCTCTGGCTCTGCTGAGGATAACAGGCTGGCCTCAGGTGCGCGCAGAAACGCAGCAGCCCTGGAGCGACTGGAGAGGTGAAAGGAGTCCATCTGCACCCAGCCAGCGAGAGGAACAAAGAAAGCAGGATTCTAAAAGTGCAGAAAAGCCCAACTCCCCCAGCCCGCTGAGGGTGGAGCATTTTTGTGGGCATCGGCTGGTCTTATTCCCAGATGTGGCCCAGAGCCTGTCTGGCTGTGGTCCTCTGGGGCGGCCACCTCCACTGTTCCCAGGCAGGGGGGCCGCTGCTCCAAAGTTCCCAGTCGTGCACTTCTGCGGGTGGTGGGGATGGGGGCCATTGAGGGTGTGGTAGCCGGAGCCCTGGGTCTGTGTTCCTCTAAAAGAGACCTGGGGAAAGGGGAAGCTCAGTGGGGCCCATGCCCTGCCCCCCAGGGCAGTGGGTGATGATTTCACTGGGTTTTCCACTGTGACTTCTGTGACCGCCTCAGAACAGAGCTGGAGCAGCTGAGCTAAGAGAGCCAGGGTCACTGGCAGGGCCGGGTGTCACTGCGTGCCAGGCTTGGGTTTGCCAGGAACACCCCCACCTGATTCTTACAACGAGCACCCAGGGAAGGCAGTGCTCTGCCACTGCTTTGGAGATGAGGAACATGAAACACAGAGGGGCTAAGTAATTCAGCCCAGGCCACACAGCAAATCAGGGACAGGGACGGGATTGGAGCCAGGCTGCCACCTTCAGAGTGCCAGCTCAGTCACTGGAGTAACGTGACATGGAATGGCAGGATGGGAGTGGATTGAGTGGAGATTCTGCTAGGCGCGGTGGTGCACACCTGCAACCTCAGCGCTCGGGATCTCCGTGAGTTCGAGGCTGACCTGGGCTACACAGCAAAAGCCTAGCTCAGAAAAAGAAAAAAGGGCATCATTCCCAAACGATGGTGAGCTAATGAGTGCAGGCCCGTGGGAGAGACGACCCGGCCAGCGGTGGCTGCAGCAGGCAGGTGCTGTTCCAGGGCCTCAGGCTCTGGGGCTTGGCACCAGCGCTGTGCCCTGTCTCCTGACAGGAGCATCAGGGGACACCTGGGCTCAAGTCCTCCCAGGGACACGGCAGTGGCCCTGCTGTTTTGAGCGAGTGTCCAGGCCAGGAGCCTCCCCACCCTGGCCTCGGAGCTACGTCCCAATGGGTAATAGGCCTCCGCATGAGTCCTGGGCCAGGGCTTTCTGGTGGCCAGAGGCAGGGTACACAGGGGTCCCCTCCACCGCTGCAGGCACAGCTCATTGTGTTGTGCTGCTACATGGGTGCAGTGTGACTGAAAATGTGTGTGCTTCGGGTTTTAATACAATTATTAAAGGAAGAGTCACTGCCCTGAGCCCTCAGAAGCCTGCCCCTGCCTCCAGGGCCCTTTTCCCACCGTCCTTGCCACTTTCTACAGCTGTTCTGGAGTCCTCTTTCCCGAGTGTCTTAGCTCGCGCTGTGCTAGCTGCTTTGGTGTCCTGAATTGATTTAAAATGTTTTGTGCGAGGTGTGGTGGTGCATGCGTGCCTGTAATCCCAGCACTTGGGAGGCTGAGGCAGGAGGATCAATGTGAGTTCGAGACTAGTTCGGGCTACAAAAATGAGCTCAAGGCCACCATGAATGGCATAGAATGAGACCCTGTCTCAAAAAGACAAAAAAAAAAAAAAAGTTTCGTTTTCACAATCATTGTGGCTCTGGGAAGGAGCCAGTGTCACATGATGCCAGGCTGGTGGAGCAAGGTGGATGAGGACGTGCTCATGGCCTCTACGAGCTGCCTTCTGCTGGGTGGCTCCTGGCCCAGGGGTCACTGGCCTCATGAAGATCCTGAGGAAAGAGGGCTCCGGGACAGCTTGAGGAAATGGTGAACAGGCCAAATAGCTCAGCGGATTAAAGTGCTGGGTGCTGGCAAGCAGGTGCAGGGGCTGGGGGTTTCATCCTGGGGCCTGCCTAGCCGGCCCCACCCCCCTGGGGTGCGCTGAGACTGCAATTGAGACTGAGCATGGTGGCACGCACCTGTAAGCTCAGCTATGGGAGGCTGCAAACAGGAGGATCACTATGAGTCCAATCCAGTAGCGAGACCCTGAACACCCTGTAGACCCTTCTCCCTCCCCAAAAAAAGAGAAACTGGTGAGGACAAGGGGAGGATTTTGAGGGGGATTCATGGCATGTGTCTTTTACAGTAACAAACTTTAAAAAATTTACACAATCATCACATTCGATCTCATGGCCAGTTCACTGAAGCTGAGCTCTGCTGCTGGCCTGGGGTTGCCCTGGCCTGGGTTCACCCTTTCCTCAGAGTGTCCAGCGAAAGGAAGGAAGGCCGCAGAGCATCCTAGGAAAGCTAACCCCATTGTTGAGCCTCTGAACGGGCGGGTGCTTCGGGTCCTGGCTCTCTCTCTCTCTCTCTCTCTCTCTCTGATATAGGGTTTCACTACACAGCTCCAACTCACTGAGACCCTCTTGTCTTAGTCGCCCTAGTTCTCCAGTTCTGCGTTTGTGGGCATTGCAGAGGACAGCACAGCGTGAGATTGAACCCAGGTCTTTGCACTTGCCAGGCAGGCGCTCGGACCGCTGAGCTTATTTCCCCAGCCAGGAGTTTGGGGACAGATTATCAAAGCATGGTCTGGAGAGGGAGGAGGCTGCCAGCAGAGGGCAGCAGATGGATGACTCTGAGGCGAGGTCCAGTATGAATTTTGGTACCTACCCCATCTGGTGAAGGAGGTAATTTGAGAAAAAATGGGATTATGCTGCAAGCGCCCTTTCTTTCTCCCCTTTTTATTTTTGACAAAGCCAAATACCTTGTTCAATGACTGTTCAAATAGGCTTTTCTTTGATAGTGGTGGCCACAGCCTTTGATGTCTCAGCCTACAAATGGCTCAGGCCCTGTCAGAGCCGGGCTGAGGCCTCACCTGCACCTGCTCCTTGCACCCTCAGCCTTGCCTAATGGGGCAGGTGCTGGTGCTGTCCTTGTGTCACACACGAGGAGATTGTGGTGCTGGCGAGCTCAGTGATGTGCATGAGGTCTCGTGGTGGGAAGGTGTGGACTTGGGATTTGAACTCTTAGAATTGTGCCAGTGGTCAGATGAGCGCAGTCCTGAGGTGAAAGGACCCTTTCACCAGGAGCCCACTGCTGAAATCTGAAACTTCAGGGCGGCATCTCTGATCCTTACATCAGGTTACTGATGGGCCACTGAGCTTGGCATGGGGCAACATGCTGATAGCAGCTCTCTGGGACGCTGAGGCAGGGAGATCACAAGTTCAAGCCCAGCCTGGACAGTTTAGCAACTTTGGGAGACTCTGCCTCAAAATAAAAATTTTGGGTACAAAAGGTCCTGGGTTCGACACCCAATATTCCACCTTCACCAAATAAAAAGACCACTGGGGGATAAAGAAATTACACTTATAAATGTCATCGTCCATTTGTGACAAGTGGAGAAACAGTAGCTATGTTTTAAAATCCGTATTTCCTGCACTAAAGTCTTGATCTCCCCGGACTGTGTGTGGCACCCCCAAGTCTGGGGCAGCACTGCCTGAACAACACTGGAGAAGACCGGATGCGCTGTGATGGGAAAGAGGACAACACAGTGACAGGGCCGAGTTCCGGCACCACGCTGGGGGACCTCTGCGGATGAGGTGGAGTTGGGAGCAGGGCCCTGGGTGTTCTGACTGGGAAGCTCAGGAGGCGTCAGACAGCGCAGACATTGCCAGCTCGGGGTAACCTGCCCGTCGCTCACCCCCATCCTGACAGCTCCACACAGCTTGGTCTCCCTTACTCTAACCTCCCTGTCTTTCTGTTTTCTGCTTCTTTCTCCACTCTGGTAAAACATGGGAGGCCCCATGACCTGGTTCTGGGTCCTGCTATGGCCTCTAGCTTACAGGATGTCTATCCCCAGCTGTCTTGCAAGGTCCTGTAAGGTGACATGAAAACACCTGCTAAAAATAGAGCCCAGTGTTATGGTTTGTGTCTAGATGTCCTCAAAAAGCCTCATGCCGTCACTGGGGCAGGCTTTTTTTTTTTTTTTTCAGAACTGTGGATGGAACTCAAGACCTTGCACTTGCTTGGCAGGCACTTGTGCCCCTGAGCTATCTGCCTGGCTGAAGAGGTTGAATCTAGAGTTTGTCATTGCTCCATGGTCCAGTGCTGGGATTAAGGATGTGAGTGCTATGCCTGCCCTGGGGCAGGTAGCTTGCGTACAGTGTAAGTGACAGAAAGCGGCTTGTTCTTTCCTGCCTCTTGCTGCTTTTGCTGTCCTCCAAGGTCATGAACGATTGCCCCTCTGCCATGTGTCATCCTACTTCGGAGCCAGCGGATTATGGACTGAAACTTTTGCAAACTGTGAGCTAAACAAACCTTTTCCTCTTTAACTTTGGGTGTTGGATATTTTGACTTAGCAATAACAGAAAAGAAACTAAGCACCCGGAAAGCTGGGCATGGTAGTCTATGGCTGTAATGCCAGCACTCTGGGAGGCAGAGGCAGTAGGATTGCAAATTTGAGCCTAGCTCCTGTGACTTTGTGTGATCCTGTCTCTAAGCAAGCAAGCAAGCAAGCAAGCAAGTAAGTAAATGGCCTAGGGGCCGGGGAGACAGCTCAGTGGCATAAGTGCCTGACTGGCATGTGCAAGTCCTGAGTTCCATCCCTGGTATAAATGAATGAATAAATAAATAAATGGGCTGAGGGCATAGCTCTGTGCAAAGGACCTGGATTTGATCCACAGAGACAAAAAGCCTGGAGCCAGGGGTGTGGCTCAGCGGTGCAATACATGCATGGCACCCTGGTCTCCAGCCCCGCCTGTGCCCCTGACCAGCCTGAGCTCCACTACCATGCTGACCCCATCTTTGCTTTTGGGATCCCAGTGTCCTGCTGTTCCATGGTAAAGGCCCTCTCTGTTTTCTCTCCTCCTAGGACCCAGATGACGCCCGCTGGAGCCTGGCTGTCCTGGGCCTCCCTCCTGCTCCTGGCCAGGCCATGCCAGCCCTGCCCCTCAGGCTGCGACTGTTTTGTGCATGAGGTGTTCTGCTCTGATGAGAAGCTGGCCGTTGTCCCACCAGACATCCCGCCGAGCACCACAGACCTTGTCTTTGTGGAAAGTGCGTTCACCGAGGTGGCACCCTGGGCCTTTGGCCGCAGCCCCAACCTCACTAAGTTGGTCTTCCTCAACACGCAGCTCCGGGGTTTCAGGCCTGATGCTTTTGCTGGGTTGAGCCAACTTCGGGACCTGGAGGTCACAGGCAGCACCGTCAACGTCAGCAATGACACCTTTACCAGCCTCACCTCGCTGGGCCAGCTCACCCTGAGCTTCAGTGAGCTGCGCTCCCTGCCTGAGGACCTATTCCTTGGCTTGGGTGTCCTGGAGTCCCTCCAACTGCAGGGCAACCAGCTGCAGACCCTGCCCCTGGGAATCTTCCAGCCCCTGCAGCGCCTCCAGTCCCTCAACCTGGAGCAGAACCACCTGGATTCGCTCCCAGAGCAGCTGCTGCACCCGCTCTCCAGCCTGCGGTTCCTGAGGCTCAGTGACAACAGGCTGGCCCAGGGCCTCCCCGCGGGCATCTTTGCCACCCTGCGCAGCCTGGAGGAGCTCTTCCTGGACAGCAGCGCCATCCCGGGACTGCCCCCAGAGCTGTTCTCTGGGCTCTTCCGCCTGGAGCGGCTGTGGCTGCAGCACAATGCCATCAGCCACCTGCCGCCCACTGTCTTCTCCGACCTGGGCAGCCTGACCTTCCTGAGCCTGCAGGGCAACGCACTGCAGACGCTGCCCGCCGGCCTGTTTGCCCACACGCCACACCTGCTCAGCCTGTCACTGTCCTACAACCAGCTGGTGACAATCCCGGAAGGCGCCTTCACCAACCTGTCCAGCCTCGTGTCCCTCACGCTGTCACACAATGCCATCGTGCAGCTCCCCGCCGGGGTCTTCCGGGACCTGCAGGGGCTGGTCAAGCTGTACCTGGGCAGCAACAACCTGACGGCCTTGGCGCCCGACCTCTTCCACAACCTGTCCAGCCTCGAGCTGCTCAACCTGTCCCAGAACCAGCTAAGCACGCTGCCTGAGGGCCTCTTTAGCACCAACTACAACCTCTTCAACCTCGCCCTGCACGGCAACCCCTGGCAGTGCGACTGCCACCTGGCCTGGCTCTTTAGCTGGCTGCACCTTTGGAGCAACCCGCTGCTCTACATCGACGCCTACTGCAAGGGACCTGCCTACCTGAAAGGCCAAGTGATCCCCTCCTTGAAGAAGGAGCAGCTGGTGTGCCCTGCCTCCGGCCACCCGGGGCTGGACTACAGGGTGGCAGGGGGAGGCTGGGGCTCGGCGGTGGAGGCCGAGGCAGCCCGGGGCAGATGCACCTACAGCAATGCAGAGGGCAGCGTGCTGCTTGCCTGCGAGGAGGCCCAGTGTCGCTGGCTCAGTGTCCAGCTGTCTCCCCGGCAGGGCGAGGGCTTCCTGGCCATGAGGTTCAACGCCACTCAGGGGTGGGACCTGACGTCCAGCTGTGGCTCTGTGAGGGTCACTGTGTCAGTCGGGGCTCTCGCAGCAGGGCCCTAGCGGCACACAGCGCCAGAGGCCGGGAAGGTGGCGAACCGAGGCAGCCGAGTGCCAGAAGCTTTGGCTTTTGGGGTACAAGAGACACGGTCACACCTCCGGTGTCGGAGAGGTGGCAGCTGGTGCCCTCCGCTCTTCCCTTACCGTTTTCATCTTGGAATCTGAAGCTGATCGAGGCCTCCTGGCACCTTGTGAATGCCCTTGAGAGCTGCGCCAAGGTCAGAGAACACCGCCTCCTTCCCCTAGGGTTCCTCTTATTTTATCCCAGTCCACTGTCCCCCGACTTGGTGTCCTAGCTGGGAGATGGTCCCCACTATCCTAGTTACAAAACTCAGAGGCCCTTCATCTTTGACACCCAGTTCAGAAGCCAGATGTCTGTTGCAATTTCTTTATTTTAGTGGATCAAAGGATAAACTGGGTTCAATACACGGCTCTGACAAAAAAAAAAAAAAAGGATAAACTTGGGCCACGGAGGCAGCAGTGGCCAGGAGCTGGGCCGTGGCCTGGTGTCTTGCAGAGAGACAGTGAGCACTGTGTCCACCTCCTTGGATGCACTCAGGAGAGACCACAGCAAGAAAGTGACCTGGGAGGATCCGCACAGCCGTGGGAACTTCACGACCTGAGGCCACAGAGGGCAGCCGTGGCTTTGCCAACTGGGCACCAAGATGGCGGCTCCCTGAGGAGAAGAATAAGGGCCCAGATGACAAGAAGGTGTGGCAGGGCAGCCTGCTTTGGCTCTGGCCTGATTCTGTGGGTTCCTTTCCTGGACTTGCTCCCACTCCTTTTCCGAGCACCGCTCCTGACCTGACCCTGTCCACTTCACTGTCCCTCAGCCACGGCCACCACCTATGCCCGGCCTCCTCAGGGTCCCTGCTGTCCTGTCTCACACAGCCCAGAGCCAGAGGCTCCTGGACACTGGCATCCCTGATCTCACCTGGGGCTCAGCCTGGCAGCCCCACATTCCAGGTCAGCCACCAGCATCAGGACTGAGCTCTGTCCCCACTCCCACTGGGTCCCTGCCCTAGACCTGGAGGCTCCGCACCCGAGCGTTTTCCTGCCCTGTTGTCCCCCTCACTACCACCCCGAGGGCCACTTCTGGCTTCTCCAGCCCTGCAGGCTGCCCTGCACTGAACACAGTGTAGGACTCTGCTGGATTTGGGGATGGTGGCCAGGTCAACAGGCTAGGTGGGCATGGCCTGAGGCACAGTGGGCCACCTGAAGCTCAGAGTTTGGGGGAGACACTGGGAGAGAAAACACAAAACATAGAGGCCCGGAGTGTGGGTGCCAGGGCCCAGCAGGGGCCCAGCCCCAGTGACGAGTAACTCAGGGTACCTGTGTTCTGCTTAGTTGGGTGAGGAGGCCAGGCGTAGCTGAGAGAGCACAGGTGGCCTGGGCAGGAGGCTGAGACCCACAAGGCAGGGCCCAGGCCAGGTCTGGAGCTGGGAGCTGACTGCACTGTGTGCGGGACGAGGGCACTGGGCTGCCACAGTCCTTCATGAGGTCTGAGCTGGGCCAGGGGCAGGGGGGACAGAGGCGACAGTGGGACACCGAAGAGGAAGCCAGCTGCACACAGGTGGGCAAAAGGTCTGGCCACACACGCAGAACGTGGCAGGACAGAGACCAGGCAACTGCTGTCGAAATGCTCAGAAAACCCCAACGAGAAATTCCATTCCACCCAGCTACTCCCCTCCTAGACATCTTCCCTAAAAAGCGAAAGACATCGGGTGACCGTCATCCATGTCTGCCTGTGTTTATTGCAGGGCAATTCATAACAGCCAAGTCTTAGAAAGAGCCCCTAAGGCCCCAGCAGGTGAACGGACAAGGAAAGTGCATTTCCTCAGTGTCACTCCTGTGACATGGGAAGGACACATCGTGTCGCTGCAGGAAAACGGATGCGTTTTGGGACCACGAGCTTAAGTGTAACAATGCAAACACACAAGCTTGCATCTCTCTGGCTCCCTTTTGTACAAGATACCCAATCCATAAGTGAATTAAAGAACAGCATAAAAAGCAGATAGCAGGAAGCAGGGAGATAGATCTTTGGCAAAAGGGATAAGGATAGAGAGGTGGAGGGGGGAAGGGTTCAAAAGGTGCCGCCCCTGTGCCCACTCCCCTCCAGAGTGCGCTGGTGAAAACAAAACTGAAAGGTGAGAGCAACGCAGAACCCACAAGCTGAGTGGCCCCGAGTGTGGCCGTCATCCATGGGGCATCCTGGGCAGTGTCTGGGGCTGCCCACTGATGTGCTCCCAAGGACCACAGTCCTGCCGCTGTGGGACCGTGAGCTGGCGTGGGAGCTGCAAGTGTGTGTGTGTGTGTGTGTGTGTGTGTGTGTGTGTGTAAGGGGACACGGGAGCCTAATCTCTCTCCTGGGTGGGTGAGGGAGAGAGATCACAGCCATGAGGCTCTGACTCATGATGACAGCATGAGGGGAACCGAGGGCCAAGGCCACAGCTGACAGAAGCATGACTCCTTCCCCTCCCGTGGGGTGTTTTACCAATGGGCTTCCAGAGACCCTGATTGGCTCCAGTACAAAGTGGGTGTGGCAGTGCACCTGGGTCATCCAGCA